>MU280893.1:40073-87928 GCA_022385605.1 Xylariaceae sp. FL0594
TCCTCCCCCCCCCCCCCCCCCCCCCCCCCCCCCCCCCCCCCCCCCCGCCGCCCCCCCCCCCCCCGTAACCGTCCCTTTTAATACTTTACTTTACTCCCGCCCGCTGCCCCCCTTCTTTATTCTTTCTCTTTCATTTTACCCTGGCGATCATCTAGATAGACTAGTCCCGGTTCTTTTAGCCCTGTTCATTGCTTGTTTTGACTACCGTTTCCTCCTACGAAATGTATACAGTAGAGAACTCCTACTGACGCATTGTATAGTTTTTATCTTTTAAGTCAGTAGAGATGAGACCATATGGGAATGGTGGTTCAATACATCAGTATAGTATCCTACTGCATAAGTAAGTATGCATAAGTAGTTACGGAGTCCGCGCCAACAGCCAGCATCCATGCGCCGCAAGGCAAGGCAAGGCAAGGCAACTCGGCCTGATTTTTCACCTACCTACCTACCTACCTCGCTTGTTTCTCTCTGTTATATGCGGCGACGGCGACGAAGCAGGAAAACTGATTTCAGCCTATGCACGCCGCGTGTGGAAAGTTCATGGGTGGTAGTAGTTACTACCTCCCAGGTTACTGTTCTTTTTTCTTTTCTTCCTGTCACATACACATCTGCTACTTTCTGCCTGTGACTGTGACGAGTGTGTGCAGCAAGTATGTAAGTATGTATACAATGCGGCTGGACTGGCTCCTTGTCTTTTTTTAATCGGCGAGTTTCTCTGGGCTTTTTCTGAAGGAAGCAAGAGTTTCGGTAATCATAACCTACCTACCTTCTACGCGCTTCTACGCGCATACCATATGGTCTTCTTGACTGCGATGAAGGGATTTGAATACTGACATAAAATGCGTCTTCTGATTTCTGGTGAGATGAGATGAGATGTAGGTAAGTACATCAAGATGTCCAATGTCGTCTTTCGGGGTAACAAACATACCCTTGATCTGCTTCTTCCCCTTTTTTACTTTCTCTGGGCTATCTGTACAGCTCGTCTGGCACGCTCAGCTTCCTACCCTACCTTTAATATGTAAATACCACCATAACGTTGGTTTATAGTATCTAGAAAATGTAATGGAGTTACATTCCAACCGACCGAGCGCAACCTCAGCTCGGTATGATTTCTTTTGCCTTGCCCTTTCAGAGGCTCAACCAGAGCGAAAAGAAGAGAAGAAGTATGGTTGTGAAGTACGTAGCAAGGGGCCTATCTTTAGTAGGTAATTGACCAGGGGGGTTCCGTCATGCTTTACCGCCTTCTCGGCCGATAAAGAATGGAATTGAGCAGGGGGCAAGATCTTTTGCTCTGAAGAAAAAAGAAAAATACAGGCCAACATCAAAAAATCAACTCCATTAAATCAAATCAGACGCACCCCAGCAAGAAATAAAAGTATATCAAAGTCGGCAATTCGGCACGAGACCTTTCGACTGTTTACTCAAACCTGCCTTACCACGATGACTGACTGGTAGGCTCGCAGCATGGAACCCTATTCGGGATGCGATGTTGGTTCGGTATGTTGTGTTGGAGCACATTATTATTAATACGACGTGTGTGTATGTGAACGTCGTTGTTGGTTTAGAGTTAGCTGCAGCACATGCAGATGTATATTACATTACATGACATGCCATTACATTTAGTATGTATGTATGTATATCTACTGCTTTGCCGTCGAGATACATACTGTGGCTTTCTCCGAATATATCCCGTTCTCACTCGGCCTTTCCGTCGATTTTTTTTTCGTTCCGGAGTCTACTTTACCTACGTTAGGCAGAGCTCCTCTTCACAGCCTGGCGTGCCGGTCCGGTCGGCTTTTTGTTACATAGCTCACGTAAGAAGAAGAATAAGGAGGAAAAGACAGGCCAGTTGTTATATCCGTTACAGGGTTCGGATATAAAGACCTAAGTGGAAAGTAAAGAAACAGGGTATTCAAAAGTCAAGTGCTTAATAATACGCTTGCTTCGAGAAGCCACCCCCCTGTGCTGCGCTTGTCCCTGTTGATGCAGAAGAATACTATCTTGCTTGAAGATGAGGTGAGATTCGAGAGAAAGGCCTGTGCCTGTGCCTGTGCCTATGCTGACGCTTGACACGACTGTCTAGGTTGACCTAGGAATTTAAGGTTACCCCTTTGCGTAATATTGCGAGGTAATTTATATATCCTGTCTATCTTGTCCTCTACGTTAACCTAGCTCTCTCGCTGTACTGCGATTGACAACCATCTAAACATCTTCTCCCTTTAGATGTATTGATACTTACATATCATGTCCACGTCTTTTAAGCTTCCTCTCCACCTCTAAGATCTACAATCTGTTGTATGTATAAGTATATCCTCCTGTACATATAAAGCAAGTACCTAACGTCCCCAATTTTCCTTCCGTATCTGATTTGTTCATCCCGCATGCCCCTCCATTTAAGCTTATTGGTTAGCTTTAAACTTAAAATTTTCCATTTTTTTTTCTCGTGTCTTACCGCGTCATAGCCCTTCTTCCGTTTCCTGTAGGGTTGCAGTGCAGTTGCATAACACTAACACGCGTATAAACGTGACAACGCTCGGAAATAAGGACCGTGGGTGCGCGGCAGTGAGCGAGAGAGCAAAACGAAGCGGGAGAAAAAGGCAAAGAACTGGAAGACTTCCCTTCCCGTCTCATCTTTCCGATATCTTCCTCCCCTTGATAGGTATCTCAAGTCTCGTTACTGTTACCTTCGCCCTTCCTGTATGTGCATACAGGCATACTGCTGTACCTCAGTTATCTATGTTAGGCAGGTATTTATTTCATCACACTCCATACCGACGTCATTCCATCATGGCTACAAGGACATCTCCACCGGGAGTAATCCATCATAAGCTTTTCGATGTGATCTTTCTATTGCTATTTCCATCCATACAGATCCCGTATACATACTGTAAGTTTACATGACCATGCAGAGATGTTTGTTACACGCATTGTATCCGTGACCCTGCATACAAGTCCCAATCCCTTGTTTCCCTTTCCCCTTCCTTTTCGCCTTTGGTCGGTCTTGGCATGGAGTTTCTACAAAAAAAGCTTTTTCCCTGCCCCCCCATGCCCGCTGCCGAATAATCCCGACGCAATATGCGTATAATATGCAACGCGATGGGAGTGATCGTCAATCTCTCTCTTTTTCTTCTGTTTTATTATCCACTCCCCACAGACGATCCCCCATTACGTGCAGATAGTAGATACATATACAGTATTGGCATCGGATGCATCTCGGAGGCAGGCAAAACTTGGCGTGGAGTAGGGCAATTGTTAGCTGCATACACACATGCCGGTTGTATATGTAAAAAAAGTCTTTTTGCGTGGCCTTTCAAGTTGGCTAACGTACCTGCCTGCCTATGTACTGTACCCAGGCCCCTTTGCGCAACCAACAGTCTACAGGCGATCGTGATCGTGATCGGAGGAGAACGGCATTACCTCGTGTAGACAGGTACATACGATGTACTTACTTTAAACGTAACCTACTCTAAAGGCAATGTAATGCAATGCAAAAGCAAGCAAGCACCTGGCTCAGCGGATGAACCGCCCGCTTCATATCTCCATTAATTAAAGGCACAGCAGTACTGTACTTGTATCCAGCATGCCCCATACAAAAGAGGCGGCCGAACGAACGAACGAACAAACGTATGGATACAGATCTACATATGGCACCTATTAAAAAACGTCAACCGAGAGAAGAAATAAAAGTTGACCCCTTAGAATAGCTCTAAGGAGGTTTCGGATCCGAATAAGGTGTGTATACTTACTTGCATATGGCAAACTCAAATCATTTACCGACTCCAGACGAAATTCCAGCCTGAGGGGGAGGCAATGCTGGTAGGGCTGCCGACACGACACGACATATTAACCAGGTTTAATCCCTTGCTCTGTATGTACATTCTTTCTTCCGCATTCCTACCGTAGCAAGCAAGCACGCAAGCAAGCCCACCAAGCCAAGCCGAAGCCAAGGCAAGCACGAAGCAGCTGCCTAATCGGAAGACAAGATGCGATGCGATGCGATGCGATGCGATGCGATATCCTAACCATGTAACGTACGTGAGATGCGGCCGCCGGGTAGGTAGGTACTGTACTGTACAACCGACAGCCATTTCTTTTCTTTTGTTTTTTCTTTTATCTTTTCTGCTCTGGAGATCGGAAACGCGCTGGGGGGGCGGGACAGCCCATGAATGACATAACGCCGATGTACTAACCTTAGAATACTACCAACCGTTTGGTTGGTTTGGCTCGCTCGCTCCTTCGGCCGTTTTTGACGTATGGGATGCACCGCACCGTGCGGCGCCCATGAAGCTCCAGGATTAAGCTTATTTTTTGTTTCTTTTTCTTTTCCCCCGTTCGTTCCGATTTGACCCCCATATTGGTGGAGGGGGGCCGGTCGGTGTCGTATCGGGGTCCAGGGATCAAATTCATGTAAGTAAGGTTAAGTACACTTAGGTCGGCGATCTGCGTGCTTCTCTCGGCATGCTATCTACACTGTCAATGCCGATTTCCCTATGAGACGGTCTCGTTAGTATTAGCATAAGGTATATGACTGACTTGACTTACCGTACTTGGGGAGCACGGCATGCGTCCATGAAAGACATGTATTCCCGCGGTCCTGACCATGTCAGCGCTCTTCAAATGCTGCCGCATACATTACCTACCTATCAACTGAAGTAGCGGTACTTAGGTCAGCCGTACCTGCCAAAGCTGCGCCCGTTTCGCAACAACCTGCTTGATCGGTATCCAGCCTGATACAGGGCCATGCGACCCATCGGCGGTTACAGAGCTGCGCGTAATGTCCGAACGGTAGGCAGTGGCACAGCTAGATACCCATGCCGTACCTTTGAGAATGGGTCTCCCTTCCAAGGAGGCATAAAGTATTTGGCGAGTCGAGTAATCCGGCGAGAGCCTCCCTGGGGGGCTTCATCAACCCCTTTCCAGCAGGATATCCCTGGCTGGCAGGCACCAAGGTGAAAAGCGGCGTAGATTCAGCATCCCTATGTTTGGGGATACATATGCACTGCTGTCTTGCCCTTCCCAGAGGCTGTCCGTCTGCGCAAAGGGGCGATTGCGACTGCGACGTTAGGGGATAGAGACAGAGCGAGGAGGGAGCATCAAGCCCAAACCAAATGTGCTGCCTGCCTGCCTGCTGTAATGAAGCCCGAGGCCTAGGTTATGCAGTTGGTGTCGTGTACCTAGGGAGTCGAGAAAAGTCAGCCAAGATCATGTTGTGATGCCTTGGCAAAAAGCTCTTGATCTAACCTTGGCAAGGTATTTGTCCGAGGTAGCATAAGTGAGTGAGTCGCTTCTCTGAGCCCGCAGATGTTCCGAATACCCTACCGTAGCAGTAGCAGCAATGAAAAACGGACCTCACATACATACATACATACTCACCCACACGTACAGCCTTTCGTTCTCCGGGCCGGAATGGCAGGTAGGTAAAGTCAGTAGGAGAATCAGATATGGACAGGAGAAAAGAAACACCGCATTCGTCTTGGCTCGCACAACATATTGCTGTGTCAAGCCAGCGAAGCGGCCCCGAGACCATCTTTTCCCGTGAAAAGAAAACCGCGCTGCCAAGCGGTATTGCATGCCCAGCCGGAGTTGCGAGGCTCGGCTGCCGAGTTTTCGGGACCAAAACCACTCGAGGTGGTGAGTCTTCCCCAGCCGGCAGCTCGGCTATCCGTAGTGACTGGGGCTGTGAGGAAGTTGGTCGGCCTCTTTGTCCTGTGCTTAAGTAGCCAACAACACACTAATAGGGCAAATTTCGATGTATTTGTCAAACTGGAAGACATTGTTAGTTCGGGCTGTTCTCCTCGGACGACTCACTTACCTAGGGATAAGGAAAGCATGAAGTTGTATTGTCTGACATAACCGCCGCCATCAAGGCCACTCTCTCGCTCACCCGTCCCCAATCTCGCTCGCTCTATCATTCATTACCTATTGGGTCAGGTCAGGTTTCTGCAGCCTTGCTTGTAACTTTGGTACTCGGCGAAAAAGGCTGCGCCGCATCGCAGCATGAGTCTTATTGAGGCTCTCATATCACGCATATCAGCGCCAATGGTACCTCATTCCAGAAAGGAATTAAATGCCACATGCATGGTCGCAAAGTAGAGAGGAAGAGGGTAACAATGGATCGATCATCCATCATCCCATGTTGCATGGTTCCGTTTTTTGGCGTCCCTTTCACGCAAGCAGGAATTGAGTGTGAAAAAAAGGGTGAGACGGGAGGGAATGGAAACCCCAGAACAAAATCTCACGATTGGAACGTGCCATCTAAACAAAACGCCACCTTACGATACACACATACACAAACATGTTGCGTACATTCCTTCATCTGCACGGCATCGGGTATGAAGAAGGTCAAGGTCTAGACAAAAGTTTGGATCGCCCTTATCATCCATCCCGTTTGCACCATCAAAAAGTACCTGGCTCTGCTATTCTTCATAACAGAGGTACTTATTTAACCTACTTCGTTTCCCCTCCAACGATGCACCTAGCCACAGCCACACGTAAAGATCGCGCGGCACGAGAGCATAAGCCATTATCCAGGCTTAGTAAGACGGAACGATCCCCCCCTCGTCCTACCCTTGGCATTTCACCATGCCGGCGGCAAAACTCCTTCTTTTTTGAGGGGATCGTCGTAAGCAAAGTTTGCATACATAATAAAATCGCCGCATATATCCTTCCTTGGGACTTCGGCCCAAACAACTTAAACCTAGCGAAGCGGGATGGAGGGGGGGTTTGAACTTTGAAGGGATCTATTTCATTCCACCTGCTGTAGATAGTCTAGCTCTATCCCGTTCCAGCGCCTTGGTGCGGCCGCTGGCATGCATTGGTGCCTTCCATCGTCGTGTGTTTCTTTCGGGTCATGCATTTTTGAAAAAGAATCCAGGCCCCCTTCGATTTGATAGATACGGCTCTGTGCCTGAGTAACATAAATAGAAGGACTAGGCTGGATATGCGATGTAACGCCTAAATCCTCCGGCACACCCCCCACCTCGACTTGCCTGCCGGATTGCAAGCGAGCTATGAAGTATCGTGAGAGGATCACGCCAGTAGGAATGAATGAATAAAGTGAGCCTAACCTGGCGAGGGAATATAGGCCCAGGTTTTTGAAAAACAACTCGGTTCTCCCTGCTCAGGCACGGAATCTGCATGACATTGCAGGATCACGCCTCAGAGTTCCCCATGGGATCTATGTATGTATGTATGTGTGTCTCTCGTCAATTCTGTATCGGAAGTGTAAAGTTTGAGGATGGATGGATGTACATAACCTTAGTAAATCAGTTGCTCTGCATGGCACTTTGGTCTGGACTCCGTAGCATTTGTTTCTCCTCACCTTTTAAGGCTGCAGATCTAGATCTCCCTTTGAACGCAAGGCACAGCTTCATTAGTAACTAGACCTTTCACCTTTTTACTCACCTACGATCTTGGGTGTTCCGGGCCCTGGTACCTTTCAGTTCGATTTAAGCGTCTCCGAAAGGTAAAGGCAATAAAGATAAGGTTTAGCATGAGATCTCGACAAGAAAGTGTAGATCTCCACGGCAAAACAGACTTGCTTACTCGATTGTCGATGTGTCCCGTTACGTTTATCTCCGATCAGGAAAAAAAATAATCATATTGTCGTATGTTGGGCCAGTACAGCTGCAAGTACTCCCAAGGTTTGGCAGGCAGGCCTTGGACAGGCGACGCATTCGCTGACGATGTTCGAACTGCGTCGATGCCTTGTGATAAAAAACCACAGAAATAACCTATCATGCTAACTTAACCTATAGGATTGAGATTCTTGGTATGCAAATCATTGCCTCAGTTGGATGAGGCGGTGGACGGACGGGTTTTTCCGCCCATGGCTTGCGTCTGAAGCTTGCTGTAAAGAATGCGCGTAACAGATTCCGGTATGCAATAGCGATTCGTCGTATGCCATAAGCATATGTCCTACTACCTTTCCACGGAATGTTCTGTACCGCCTCTCCGACCGATAAAGCTTTTTCGAGGGAAGAAGGATTTTCGGACAACGAAGATAACGCTTTGAACAGTAAAGCGTATGGTACTTTGTACATGACATGATAAGTGCCAGAGAGAGGGAGAGTCTGGAGAAAAGCGTCGAGGCAGGCAAGACAGGCCAAAAGGTCCAGGCAAGGGGTCTGGACTGACAATGTGCATGCTGTAGATTCGACTTCGGACCCAGCTTGTAGGATCACAGTCCGAGTCCGAGGGACGCTACACCTACTAGTAGATCATCGGGGACTTACCCCCGTTGCCTTGAACTATTCCCATACAAGTGATATTTCTGTCATCTGGGGGATTATGCGGCGGTACCAGCCAGTACTGCTGTACTGGTACCTAGACCTTGGGAAAGAGCTGGGGGGAAGGGAACGTGGAAAGACAAGATTAGATCAATGAGTTCACGATTCAAAGCTATTGTTGGAACTTGGCTCAACCAGGCATGTTTCATTTCCTGGGGCCACAAAGTACCTACACAGTACACGCTCCCTCGCAGCCATTTGTATTCACTGCTGTATATGCATATATAAGTGATTCTTCTTTTGCAAAATGTTTGCCTGCTGCAGAATACGCAGATGCAATCCTCCGTGGAATGGTCCTTCATCAGATCAGATAATAATGTAGGTCACAGCTGCATAGGCAGGTCACACACTCTTCTGTTAGAGACAAATGGTTAAGGTTACCTGTGTTTTGTGACATACTTTGTATTCAGAGCCAAGCTTTGAACTTGTCATGATCGGTCACAGGCAAGGGATAAGGATAACCTTGTCACAAGGTTCAGCAGGTAACAGGGCTACCCGAAACAAGAAAGGACCAAAACAGTCACAACCAAGCAACTTTTGTTTGACGTTGTTGGAATCCACTAGTAACCTAGGTCACACCTTTCGGCCGTATGCAGTACACCGCTACTAAATAGGTCTATACAAGGTACAGCAATATACCTACTTAACCTTACTTAGCTTTGCATGTATATGCAAGTGAAAACGGCATCTGATTATGGAGGTGCCTAGACTCGGACTCCGGGGGGGCTTAGTAAGGCAGCTAAGGAGCCCAGAACATTGGTAACAAGGGTTTTGAGGCTTTGTGCATGTGCCATGTTGGACAAGTCACGAAGTTCTGGGAGAAGCCAAGCCTTGGTTTCAAATGCCAAGTTTCTCAGACAGGAATCTTTGCACAGCTTAGATAGGCCCCGGTATACCTGTTAGAGGATAGGTAAACTGCCAAGTAAACTGTGTAGGATGTACTATGTATATATATACGTACTAAGTATGTGACAAGGTGTTCTTATTCAGCTCTGCCATTGGCGCGTCACACCTTTCCCGTTTCCGCTGGTTCTAGGCGCGGCCTTAGGGTGATCTGAGGATTTTAGTTTTGCGAATAAGGTTTGGCTTTCCCTCCCATAAACCAAAATAAGCTTGACTTTTGGGTCTGTGACCTTTTCTGTCTGTCTAAGCGACCTTGAAAACAACTGAGGTAACTAATAAGCAAAGGATTGGCTCTGGTAATCCTTCGTTCCAATGTTAAGCTTCAGCGCAAGACGCCACTCTAACTATGTAGTGTACACACTTAACTTTCCCCAGCTTGTCAAGCTTTGATGTAGAAGTACATACCGAAGAACTCAGCCACCCCAGCCCTTCATTTCACTAGACTCCAGCTCAACCACGTGGTTGGGCGCTGTCACAGAGGGCTGTTTGATTTGGGTGGGATAAAACTCTAAACTTTAAACTGTAGCTAGCTTAACCTATATTCTTAGCCAAATGGCTCTAGGTTACTTTATCGACGTTAATCTTATTACCTGATGCTATGGTAATAATGACACAATGATGTAGCATTGAGCGCGTAGCAGAGAATCCCATCCTGCATGCTTACCTACCCGTCCGAGAGGAAGACGGTGAGACTTTGGAATCCTCGAGTGGATGGATGGACGGCAGGATGGGCGGCTCCATATCCGCGCGCTTGCCCTTTATGCTTATTTCTGCTACACCGGTTTTTTGTATGACAGACAGCGTTGGACAAAGGAGAGGGTGTGAACTACTATGTATGCATTTATTTTCACCACGTCAAATTTCCACTTGGAAGCTGTTAGCTAGTGAAAACCAATATTACTCTAACCTAGATATGTAATTGCCATATTGCTTTAATTTCGCACCCCTTGCCAGCTCAAAAGATAGGTCTACGTACAGCAAGATTGCTTAATGAATAGGGTCATGTCTGTGGCCGAGAGAGTATTTTCTTAAATTATCTCTACTCTCCATGTATCTAGAGAAGATAAATTTAGGGAACGAAGATACGCAAGTACAGTAGATAGGTTAAGTCTAATAAACCAGGTATTTGTGCCCTATCATACCCATATCATGCAGCATACTGCAAGAAGAGTGTAGACCCCACACCCACAGGGTACTTTCTCAATGAACCCAGCCTGCGGAGCTTGGCGAGGTCTGATAATAGTCTAGCACGTCTGACTACTTGCACGTGGCAAGTAGGAAATTCAAGGTTTTGGCACTTCTTCCCTTGTGTCTTTTTCTTGTCATGTCACTTCTTACCTAACATACATACCGAGAGCAAGCGAAAAGAGGTTAACTCATAGCGAGATCGCTTGCCTTGACGTCTCCATCGTATTGGTTCATATACGCCTTCACCAAACCTGGGTTAGCCTAAATAAAGCTCAGGCAGGTTAGAGAGATAAAAGAGACGACCCGCAAAGACGTAGCGTGTGCCGATCTCTAGGGTTATTGGGAATGGGATTATATGATCCGTAATGCAAATGCATCGAGATTATCTAACGTGTTGTTTCATACGTAATCAAGATGTTGCGATGTTCCCACCCATTCCTCCTCTCGAGTCTCACTCATATTATCATGAATCATCCTCACTCTCACTCTCACTCGCATGGGTACATGCTAAAATATGCGGATCACATACAAGTCGCGATCTTGATCCCCAACATCGGAGGATGAGAGGAAGGATGATGGATCTTCTTTTTTTTCTTTTCGAGTTAAGGAAAATCAAAACGTGAAACACTAGTCTAGCATCAGGAACTAAGAGAAACAGGTATACATGCGTAATATGTAAGTCAGCAGGGCGGAAAGCATGCGCTCTTCTAGACTACATACATGCATACATAGATACCAACAAAGAAAAAGAGTGACAGTATCATCTTCTCTCTCCCTGGCATCAGCAGCGGCCGCACATGAGAGATGATGAGCAAGCAAGCTGCGAGTTCGGCGAGGCGAGATAAAATGTGCAGCCACCTCCTGCCTGATAAGAGGAATATGTACGGTACAGCAGTAGGTTAACCTAGGTGACAAGCGAGCAGGACTCACGAGGCTAGCAAAAAGCCAAGTCAGTCTGGAACTTTAGCCGACTCCCGGCATTATGGTTAGGGATGTGACGGGATGGAGTGGCGCCAACGAGCTGAAAATTAAAACCATGGTTAGGACCATGGCACGTGGCGATTCCGTGTAGAGAAATTTGCCAACGGGAGAAATCACATGGTGACAAACCAGTACCTACCTAGACTACCTTGTGTATTCACATTTGCCTTGTCCACTCTCCAAACCGGAAAGTTGCCAAGATCTATCAGATCCATGGTGAGTATATATTGAGAGCGGTATGCGGTATGCGGTATGCAGGTCGGTAGAGAGGTCAGTCGGCTATGTTCTGTCAGTCTAGACGGCTCCGTCGTGGAGAATTGGAACTTCGCCGGGGGAAAAGGACGGGCGAGGCGAGGCCGAAGCTGGGGAGCGTGATAGGGCAAAAAAAGAAACTGGAAAATGTATCAGTACAATGACTGAAACGTGGTTGAGAATACGCCACATGAGCCGATAATTGCATCTATGAAAGAGGCTTGGTATCGTTGGCTTAGCCGGAGCACATGAGGCGGGCTCGTCAAGCTGCTTTCGGTGTTTTGGTGCGTGACCTGTTGGACTGTTGGGCTGTTTCTTCATTTTCTCCTTCTCTTGCCACCCCCCTTGCCCGGAAGGCAGCCAATACAAAGGAGGCATCTGGAAGAGCGCTAGAGGATCGGTTCCAGGGTGTTGGAACGGGAGTCGAACCCGTGATTCGCTTGTTTTGTTACTTATGTAACTGTACAAGTACATTCTGTCTGTATCCTCGGTGTGTGTGTGCTGAAGATGTGAAACGGAAAAGAATATTTATGATAGGATGTGTGCGTCTAGACCTAATCTGATTCCAAGCTCGCGTCGCCAGCGTTACGAATCGAAACGAGGTCACCTCTCCTCGATAGCCATGCACCTGACTATCTGAACAGCGGCATGTGGCGTGGTTGCATGCGCTATCGAAGGATGCGATACCATGAGGAATCGTTGCGATGCAAGGGTCGAGTCCTTGACCATACATGCGATTTGGGCAAGCAAGCTGTTTGCCAATTACCCTGGACGCCTGGAATTGCTGCTTGTGGTTTTCCTCGTTGATCCCAGCAAGTCGTGGATCAAGTGTTCACATGACAGATGTCTGATTTTGTCCTGATGCTGCGAAGGTCTGCCTGGTTACAGACAAGTACATGTCGCGGTCAGTCGGGTGATGATGCGGCGAAGACAGACCAGAGTTGAGCTGAAGATAAACTTGACCTTCTCTGGGACACCACACTAACCTTAAATGGTTTATGCAAAACGTACCGGCTTACTGCTGTACAGCAGTACAATAATACAGTAAAGTGTCACCTGTTCCGTTCGAGGCATGGTCATGGAATCATGGATAAGCTTACCTCCCTCCTCGCCTCTTGTTCAGACTTCACATAGATCGGAATTAAGGTGCTCACTGCAGATGTTTGGGCCAGAGAGACTCAGAGAACTGGGGGGGGGGGGTTCTGTTGGGGGTCATACAGACTGTAGGTACTGTCACTACTGGGAAGCGGTGAGACGGTGAGGAAACGATCCTTGTAACGTGGGCCTTGTAACCACCAATTACCATCAAGGAAATTCGAGTCTTGCATGCATACCTCTCGTTATCATACGGTGCTTATGTACATTCATACGTATGAAGAAACGGTCACAGGCGGATTTAAGCAATACGTCCCGTCATGCTGTAGAATGGGTGCCCTTGAAGTCTTGGACAGTACTTGGTAGATAGGAATTTGGCAGACTATCTAGGTTAGGTATTTCAGACGGGGAAAGGTTCCGGCCACTCAAACAAATGAAAATCTGGTACTTTTTGCGCCAGAGAGACGCCAAGGATCGTGACCTGACGTATCTCAACCCCGCCGATGTATGTACAAGAATACTGTATGTATTCTATGATCTGAACTTCGACTTCGGACATTTCTCTCTACAAAGGAGGTATACATACTACGACCGCGGTATCTTCCACGCCGAATGGGGGAAGAGGACAAGCGATGGGTCGAACAAACAGGCGGTCGTGCATCCCGTCGCAAGATGATCCCATTCGATCGCTCTTGGGGGTCGCGGCCTCTCGAGGACGCATTTGGCTTGGCCTGGTTACCAAGAGACGCCGGCAGCTCGGCGCGTTGTAACCCAAGCATCCTGTCTGTCAGACAACAGATCAATCACCTGCCTGCCATGGACAAATGCAAACCTAAGCTTCCGGAGCTTGTTTGTGCTGGCTGCCTCGGTGTTTGCTTCGCCAAGGGATCTCGCGCCCGCAAAGGATCGTCGTAGTTGGCTGGTTTTATCGAGTCGAGAGGCGGTAGATTACTGCTGTGCAGCATGAAGCAACCAGATTCATAATAACAAACAACCTAGAAAGTCATTTAAACTCTGAAAGGCAAGGGATACTGTACTGTAGGTTAATAGCTTGTGAAATAGAGAGAGATCAATGGTGTGAAAGGCTAACTCGGAAAGGTTTAGGGATCCTATAAATACACTGTATGTTCCCTAGTATGCCACACTAAGTGTGTCTAACGCGGAGAGCCAACAATGCTTAAATTCATGCTTAAATGGATTGGACACATTCCAGCTAATAAGGTTTGGTAATTTGAGTTTAATAAGCAATTAGTACACAGGAAGCTTCAATATGAACTTGCGCGCCAAGACTGGGCACGAAAACTGCTACTAATAAGCTCTTTCTCTCCACTGGCACTATGACACCTATCCCTAGAAAGGTCCCTTGTCAGGGAGATGCTGTTGTGCGAGGTGAAATAGGCTGACGCACTTCATTTGACAGGAATATACGATGAACAATTCCTTGCATCGAACCTCCGAGATGACTTTACATTGTCTCCATCCTTAATCAGAAATGCATGACGTGACGTGCTGCTACACACGATGTAAGAAGCCACTAGACCGGAAGAGGAAGCCCTTGTTTCTCTACACGATATTCCGTATAATTTCTTGGTACGGGCACCACAACAACTCTTGGCTTGATAAACTCGAACTGTCATTATACGGAGGTTTATTACTGCCTACGGTCAAATGAGGACCAGCTTGTTGGTTCGGCCGAACTTTCCATTTCTCTCTGACTATCTACTGCAAAGCCGGTGAATTTTACCAGCATGCTTGTCCTCCGTTGATGAAGCTTGAATCCTGCGTGGTCGCTAGGAACTCTTGCCGGAATCATCCGGCAATGTCCAATTGGTGCATGCCACAACAACGTTAAATCCGATTATCGTCAAGTCTCCAACACGTTTTTCCTCGCTGACCATGACATCTTCAACAAGAGAATTTGGAGGCGGCTGACCACCCTTATTGTATTGGTAAAACACAAATTCTAAATGCCACGTATAAAGAATATCCCGATGTGCTGTAGGTACTTGGTAAGGTAGGGTTTCATTGCAGCAAGATGTTAATAAGCACGATATGCCGTTGGGAGGTTGGAGGCAAAGAGGGGGGAAACCGCCAAGGGCTTTATTTCCGATCTTTGAAATGCGTGAAATAAAAACATTACCCAGCCAGTCATGCAGTCACTCATGAGGCTAGGAGAGAGTGATGGGGAGAATTTAGGTATCCAACTTGTGACTTGGTGTTACTCACGTCTCCCATGAGTGTCCGTCCTGTCCGTCGACATCGCCACGTTGAGAAAAGGGTCATTTCTTTTGAACCACAGAGAGGAAATGAGTCTATCTGCTTATCCAAATTAAATAAAAGTCGGTCACCCGTGTGCCCCGCGTGACGACGGCGGGACAAGCATCCTGTTATTCTTTTCTGGTTGTGCGCCGCCCAGAGATGCGAGGCTCGTCAAGAGCGAGCCAATCCCTGACGGATGCGCATTCCACACTGCGCGACCCTCGTGCGGGTAGCTTCTGCAAATGACGGGATTCTGAGTGCTACTGTAACAGGACGCATGTTAACAACGACGGGATCGGGAGAGAAACCGACTCGACTAAAGGGGGGGCGACGGATTCACAATTTCTATGAAAGGGTTCGTTGAGTGCGGCATCATCCTTCGAAAGATTCCTTGCGAGGAAAGAGGAGCTCACTCTGTTTGATCGTATGTTTTTTTTTTCTTTTCGCTGGCCTGCTTCAGTTGAGGTGTCTGGACAATTGCCCTCACAGTCGATTGAACCAGATGGATGGACATGTGGTTGGCCGTCTGGGGGACCGTAAAAAGATATCAAACTAGCGGTATGATCATCAACTTGTGCACGATGGAGCCACACCGTCAAGGTTTAAATTCGATTAGGTAAAGTATGTGTATACGCCGTTTTTCCTTGGACGTCCACAACCCCAGCGATTTCGCGGTGTGCTAAATAGCATAGACTTTGGCCCAGGGTACGTGAGATCACAAGAGCTACTAGCCTGGCATGGTTCGAGATCCTGTCAGAAAATGAAGTGCTTCAACTTGAGCTCCCCTCGCCATCTCTGGTTTCACCTTGTGATATTGTGAAGCGCATGACCTGTGGCTGATAAAAGCCTCATATATATATTCCTCTCTTAGCTTGACAAAAAGCTGGAATGTCATCGACAGTGGACTGGAATAGAGGTTGCTATTCGTGGTCGCTTTTAAGTTTCGCATAATACCTATTGTATGTTGAATAACTGAAATCGACGAAGAACAATAACAGATAATATACGCCCAGTCCCGGTGCTTCGGGTACCTATTTGAAATTACAAGCAACCCTACACCCAAAAGATCGGGTTCGGTCATTGTTATTCCAAATGTCACTGACTTGGGTACCGGAAGGCTTGCCGTACCTTTTAGGTTATCATACCTAGACCATTATGATTCTCTTAACCTAAGGCTATTCCATATGCACATACAAAATGTCGATAAGGAGATGGCTAGAGATGAGACAGGGTCGCAACGATGTAGAAGCGGCATAGCGCCATGGGGGAGCTTATTACCTACTCTCCAGCGCCGTACAGGATCCTACGGCCTGTCCATAATCGTACCGCCCTAACCTAGCTGTAGACGCATCTTGCCCCGACGCCAAACGTAAGTTGTTGTCCCGACCAGACATGTGAAGCAGAGAATAGGTTACAGCAAGCGAACATGCAGCCGCAGCTGCCTAGTGATCCCTCGCTCACGCCTCCTTCTTATCAATCAAAGCCACCCTCTCGTCGTTGGACGGCGCAGTGTAACGGGGGCAGCTCGAGACTGTATTACCCGAAAAGAGAGAGGCTTCCAAGGTTCAAGACCGTTGTTATGGCGGACAAGGGTTGCTGCATTTTTTCTCTCATGTCCAACGTATCATGCGGTACGCTAGTGGCAGACGAAAGGAAAGGCGCCCTGAGCCATTTCGGTTAGGAGTCAGCCCAGAACGAGGGATGTGTAGAGAAGGATGGCCGCAAGGGGGAATGGAATGACAGCGTGGCACAAGCAGAGGTGCGGTGCGTTGTGATGGTCTCAAGATTGCCGGCAACCGCTCGAGCTTCTCGGCGCAGTTTGCGGAAGAGCCTGTTTCACGCAAACCGCGCTATGTAGCCCTTCTTGTAGCATCTTGACTTGAAAAGATCCCAGTGTGGCAATGTTGCTCCTCAATGTAAGGGCCAGTCTGTTCCCTCCTCCTGTCTTGACGGAAGACAGGGTCTGTGACGTTATCACAGACTCGCAACGAATCTACGGCTCATCGAACTCTCGTACGGCCGCATGCCCTCGGAAAGATTCCCTAGGTTGCAGCAACGGCTGGAGACTGGTGTGGTGGAACAAGAAGCATTCCTATCTACACAATACCTCTTACACAAAAGGTGTGTCCCCGATGGCGTTCCAGTCACGGGACTGGTGCACCCATACCACACAAAATGTGGTTGTCTCCTCGTCAAGATGCGACAATGCGGGATGTAGGACTTATCAAATATATTATTATAACCACGCTCACCTCCTGAGAGGACACAATCTAAAAATGCATGAGCATTACTAAGTAAGTAAGTATATAGCTTCTGCTGTGCGCCTACCCATGCCAGTCACGATAACTGTGCTGCTGCTTCCCAATTGAACATGTCTCTTGTTTTCTGTGCGACTGTGGTACATTCTTCCTTTGCCTGCCGGGCGTTTCAACCCAACAATTGCCGCTGCGGCAATCTGGTATCAGGAAGCTAATAAGTACACAGGATTGGTAGGTAGGGAGGTAAGGAGGCAATTATGAAGCAACATTTCTCTCCGAGAGTCTCGCCTTCCTCCAGCTGGTAACAGTTCTGACCAGTTTTCCCAACTTCGACAACGGGATGTACCTATTCCTGTCACGTTTGTCCCTACAAGATGGGTGGGGGAAGGCGGGCACGCTGCACATGCGAGATCTAGATGTACTGGTCATCCAGTACCCCAGTATTATGTACCGGTACAAACGAGACAAGATGAGCCAAGCAGGCCAAGCAGGCCAAGATTAAGTTACGTACATACGGTTGCAAGGGTGGGTCAACCTTAATTCCCAGCGCCGTTGATGAGACGTCGGTGGGTACAGAAGTACGTACATGCCTTGTATAGCACTGTGAATACCCCTTGCTACCAAGACTTGCCGGGATCCCTTGGCGGCTGACATTGTGCCCACAAAACCTTAAAGTACTACGGAGGGGTGGGACCCCTGCAGGAAACATTCAAAGTTACCTGAGTCACGCATGTATTGAAGTACCCTCACCTGCACCATTTCAACCGCTCTCTCTGTATTTATTACCAACAGCTCTGCTCTACATATAAATCTACCTACCTAAGCTTAGTAGTACTATCTAAGTAAGGTTATGTATATCTGCCAGCTAGCCCTACATACTTGAACATTATCTTCCACCTTTATTTCGTCTCAACCTTCTGTGCTTCATATACAAAGTACCTACGCCTAGTTATATAGGAGACGATTCACTTGTCAGCAGACCTTCAAACCACATTACACATTGCCACAATACAAGGCACACCAGAAGCAAACCCCTTCGACTGCTGCAGACACCTAGCGCCTTCGTTGCATTTCCCACGAGCCTCAGCTTCCCGTTAGGTAATTACGGGTAGCCTGTCTCGATTCCGACCTCTACAAGTACGCCTTCTCCCCTATGGCTTTGCTAATTCTGCCACGCGAGCTGACAATTGGTTCAGCTCTAAGTACTCGGTGGGTATCCATACAAGCCGGCGCTCAACCAAAGTCCGGTCCGCTCACGCACTCAACGCCTCGCCTAAGGCTTCTTCGCGCACCACCCGATCTCCTGTCGAGGACCTGAATGATAAGCCATTAGGGAGTCCACGAGGGGTTGGTGGGAGGTTAGTACAGGATTGGAATTCCAGCACGAAATCGGTTATTCCTGTACCCAAAAAGAAATATCTATTCGAAATGGAGACGTACCACGGCATAGTGCGCAACCCGGCGGACGCCATCAAGCTATTCGAGGCGTGTCGGCTAGGCCAGCTTCCCCGCGTGCAGCGAAGGCTGTCTGAGAAGGAGCGCCAGTCGATCAGATCAGGCTCCGTCTTTGTCTGGGACGAACGGGAAGCTGGTATGCGGCGGTGGACAGATGGGAAGTCATGGAGTGCCAGTCGCGTCTCTGGTAGCTTTCTCACATACCGTGAGATGGAAGGGAAGCGGTCCACCGGCTTCGGTGGTCGTCGTACCACACGGTCTCCCGAAGATTCTCGACCTGACGAGGAGCAAGACGACGGCGAACCGGAAGGATATCGCTACAAGACGGACGGGCTTATGAAGCAGTCCTTTAGCATCACCACCTTGAACGGCCAGCATCTTCATTTGATATCGTACCTCGCTCGGCCTCAACCTGGCGACCCGGCTCTTCCACAGCCCACCACCGATCCTCAACTGCGCCATATCGCGCCAAGCAAGAGCCTATATCCCGACTCGAATGTGCAAGAGGCGACTAATCCCCCTCTGACGAGAGCACCGATGCCGACATATCCCAATACTGGCGTCTATCCACGCCACGATCCGGGCGCATACCCTAATTGGGCGGGTCGTGTAGACCCGGCCTGGATGTCCCCATTCCCTGGGCATCATTCAGGCGAGCCCGAACCAGTCATGTCCGCCATGCCACCTAGGCCACCACACTTGTCTGCACCCCCGCCTTACAACATGGCGTATGACCGAGTAGGGGTGCCAGTAGCACTACCTCCATCACCGTCGCATGAGAGGCCCTTGGCCCCGAGCCCCACATCGCAGCAGCTACAACAGGCCGCAGCCAGAGCCGTTATGGTCGACCAAAGCATCGCGTCCAGTGCGCACCACAACTCCCACGGTGCTCGTATGTCGATATCCAGCAACCTTTCCGATTGCTATGCCCGAGGACGCTCAAACGGCCTTCCCAGCCCAGACAAGCAGTCGCTGTCGCCTCAGCTGCCGTCTCGGTCAACGTCTCCCCGCCACAACAGGGCGAGCCTGTCCAACATCCTGCATCCCACACCAAGCTCGTCGGCTTCCAGCGTCGTCACGAACGGGACTCGCAGCGGCAGCGGCTCGCCTCGCGCTGTGGCGGCAGCAACCCACGACCTGTCCACGGATGCCAGGGCACTTCGGTCGCTCGATCGCGGGTTCGGACGCCGTTAAAGTAAATCCAAAAGCGGGTTTCACTTTTCTTTTACATCTCTTCTCGCAAGCATTTTACAAGGTGTTCATGGAAAGGGGTAAAAAATGGGAAAAGGGGTCAGGCTCACATCATATCAACATCAACATCGGAACGGGCTCGGGTTTACAAAGGAGGTGAATCCTCTGCTACGGCTACGGCTACGGCGAACTGAGGACTGGAGTTCCGGTCGGCAGCGTCTGTTTTATTTTTCTCTTAACCTCAGCGGTTACTCTCTGCCTGTCTATCTAGGTCCGCTGAATGTGGTAAAGCATTACAAGTCACGTAGACCACCGAACAGGTCGCCGTTATAGTAATAATTCAATTGTCTTCATTTTTGCTGCTTTACACACTATACATGTCCTTACATAGGCTTCAATAGAGGACTAAAGCTACATAACATGTCTACTTCTTACTAAATGTAACTGTTTTCTCTTCCTAGGTAATTTGCAGTGGGGTTCTAGTCTAGTCTAGCCTAGTACTGCCAAGTCTTGCGAAGAGAGAAGAAAAGAGAAATGCAGGGTCTAGTCCAGACCCAACCAGACCAACGCATGCACGATCCTTCCTTCTTCCCTCGTCTCTTTTACCTATTCCTTCCTTCCCGCCAGACCCAGGTCTTGTGTGCCCTATGGCCGGCCGCTTCTTTTGTTGCGTTCTGACTCCTACCTAAGTACATAAGATAGCGGGATAGTGCTTTTCTTCAGTTAAGTATAATGTAAGTTAGGTAAGTGCGCTTACGGTTTCGGAGAGTAAAGCAGTACTCTCTACGACTAAGAAGAGCTGCGTAACTCCTTGCAGGTATGGGTGAGTTTTTATATATTTTGTCTCTATTATCTTTGATTATGTGTAGGTGTAAAGAGGTGCCTGTGCTTATATGTGTGTTCAATCTAGTTTAGGTTGAGTGTTTTGCATGTTACACTTATATAAATAATAATAATGATTGGGAATATTGCAGCTTAACCTTGTATTCCTTTTTCGAGAAAAGAAAAGACTAAATCTTTGTCTTTCTCTCTGTTTATGGTGCAAGTAAGCATTGCCTCGTGTAAGTAAGTAGTAGACATAGACTAGACAAAGAAGACTCAGGACTCTCTCGCCTGTGCCTGTATCTCCATCGCCATCCCATTACCTACATACCTATTCGCCTATTCTTATCTCAGAGTAAGTACCTAACGTAGTGTCCGATCTGGGCAAAGGGTTCAGGCCTAGACTGTCTATGTATGTACAAAGAAGTTATTACTCTTCTCGATCCTTACATGAGTATGCATGAGCAAGTTGATTGGCACGCTTTAATCCAGTATGTCTTGGTGTTTATGCAAGTAGGGTCTCCCTAACGTAAACGAAAGAAAGGAACAACAGGGGGGATGCATAAAACAAATCGGTGAGCATAGATAGGGCAAAACCGAGTCCTCTAGATACCAAAACCAAACAATGAATAATCTTGGCTCATTCATTCATTCATTCATTCCCTTTTCTCGCTTAAACATAAGCTGCCTGCCTTAGTAATAACCATGTGTAGGGACCGTGATCTAGACAGATTACCTGCCTACTAATGGGAAGGAGTATGCAGGGTCTATCTACCTTAGGTTAAGATAGGTTTAGACTTAACCTAGACCCCAAGGACCCTACGTGCCTTAACCTCCTCGATCTAACCGGGAAAGTGAATAGTTGCTGATAAACTATTGTTTTTTTCTATCCCTTCTCCTCGTTTTGTTGGTAACCTAACAAAAACTGCAGCAATATGGTTGTTTTATGCTGTACACCGCTTCTAGCAAGCTGCTGTGCCGCATTCTTGCCTATTGATAGGATCAGCAAAAAGGCATAGATTATGCTTGTAAAATCGTCTTAGGTTCGAGAAGTTGAGCGATTACAGTAATGAAATACAATAAAGCAAATGTGTCTTGATTTGCCTTCCTCTCCCTGGTTTTCTTACTTCTACCTTCATTTTTACTACTCCGGCTCAACTAGACTTTAGTAGGCGTGTTTTAGCTATCTATCTGATAGATGATTTTCTCTGTTAAGTAAGATGCAGGTGCCTAGGTTGGGTGTTTGATCCAAACCTCGCAGGACAACAAAAGTACATATCAGTGAATCAAGCAAGGGGGAAAATACCGACGATGCTGTTCTAGATAGATCTGGAACTGCCTGCCACACGTAGGTAAAATCTCCCAGATAAGCTTATTAAAGGGGAAAACGTGGCAATTCTGCGCTGCCTACCTTACCTACTTCCTCGGTAGGGTCCAGAATCTCCGAACAGGAGGAGATGACTAATACGACCCTTGTATTGTATGTGTTGTATGCGCGCGCTCTTGTTCCGCCTTTTGCTCAGTAATCAAGAATTTACTTGTTTCGTTTCCAAGGTGAGACCCTGTCAAGCCTTACCGGTATTGTCGCTAGGGCGGATTTGGGGATTTCCCTTGTGAGGCTGAGAATCTCGCTTTCTTGATTGATTGGAGTATATTCACCTTACCTATTTGTCTCGGTTAGCTATGTTGTACTTTGTGCTTTTTTCTCCTTACAGAACGCCTCAGGCCCTCACCTCACTGTGGCTTGCAAGAGCTCCCCCTACCTAATTTGCCCTCATTTCGAGCGCTCGTCTGAGGTAAGCGAGCGATCGAGCAACCTCGTCGCTTCATGAGTACAAAGACGGTATTAGGTAGGCGCGTGAGTTGTCCATGTACACGTAGCCAGGCAACAAGCACGTGCTATTTCTTTTTTTGCCTCTTGGGTTCTTTTACCAAACCCCCCTTGCTTGAGCACATTACTCGGAAAGTTGGGGGAAAAGAAAAATCTGATATGTCTCAGGACCTTTTTTGTTGGCGTTCCTACCTACCGTGGAATGTGGAGGAGAAAAAATTGTGGCGGCCCTGTCACAATTTCTGGTAACAGCTTTGATTTGTGACAACCAAGATTAGGTTACCTACCGGCCGGCGGGGCAGGCAGGCTGGGTGTAGGCACACGCGCCGAGGCATCTTACCTTACCTAATTCTCATTTGAGAATAAACAAGTGAGCAAACGAACTTGAGGCGGAACCGGTACTTTTGCGTACATGAGAGTTGCCCAGACGTTCCAGGCTCTTGACTAGTTTAAACATAACCTAGGGTAAACTTGTGCTTCACCTCGCAACATGAAGGGACTGGCCAGTCTGGACATTATCTTAACTTACAAGACTCGTGTGTGGGGTGAAGCTTGGTTCAGCTCGGAGCTAGCACTCTCCCAGCATTTTGGTTTTTTTCCTCCAAAGCAATGCAGTTTTGGATAGGGCTCCTACCTAGTCTAGTCTCAGACGTAAATGAACATGTCTCGGTAGGTATTGTCTGCAAATTAAGGACAATAAAAAAAAACGCCCACACAAGCCTCGAGATACCTAGAAAGAATGGAGTTTCTTCTTCTTTTTACCTCGGCTTCGTATCCACCATGAGCGGCTATTGCCAGCCCTGTCGGCGTCCCTTGGCATGGAGTGCGCCTTTTCGTCTTGGTATCGAGCCAAGTTTGCGACAGGTTGGAACAAGAAAAGGCGGTTTCAGTGGTTCGTGGTTAAACTGTCACTAGACTAGACTAACCTAGGTGCAGTACATTGGTTGTGCACCGATCGGCCTAGTTGCGGGCTTCACCAGATATCGGGAAGCCGTGACGGTAGGTAGGCAAGGGTTGAACACCAATAACCGTTGTTGATTAACTCATCGTGTACCAGACTTTGTGGCATCGTACGAGCCAAGACAAGACAAGACACGACAGAAAAACGAGCTTGTAAACGGCTCCGAGCGTAGTCGAGACTCAAGAGGGCTGTGCTATTCCACACCATTGCCTTGCCAAGCACCGAGGATGCACGTGGCAGAATCTGGAACGAAAGATTAGCACTGAGACTGGCTTTACTTTTGCCGGAGGCATCGGTACCGAACGCCCTGGCCTATGGTAGATCGGTTTGGCGTCCACTCATAAGCCATTAGCGACCATCGCCAAGGTGAGAGAGGTTGCATAATACACTTCACTGATCACCACATCTCAATGGTATGTATAGTGTTGTGACTCGGCGCCGGAGTCAAGTCCGGGAGGCCCAGCTCGCTCTATCGGCATTAGAAGTGGTCATCTCGGCGTTGGGCCAGTACCAACAGGTCGGAACCGCGGCGACATGGACACAGAACAGTGTCTACGCTGATGCAGGCCTAGAGAACACCATCCGTGATAATGGATGATGGTCTTGATCAAAATAGAGTGAGTAACTCTTCTTATCTGTTCCGGTCTCGCAGCTACTGCACATGGGCGGGCATGGGTCATCACCATGTCTGATGAAGATATCTCCCCCTGGGGATTCTTATCGTCGGTAGTTCTACACAATATGACAGTACCTACCCTCACCTCCCAAAGCAAAGTCAGACCGAAAGGTGTACTTCACTCCAGTAAAAACGTTTACGACGATGAAAAGAGCCATGTTGGAAGTTTCATTCTACCTCATCGCCCCGTTTCTGGCCGCAGATAGCCGATGTACATACATTACGCAAGTCCGTTTGTCGTCGTTCGTTCTCCGCATCAAAATCTTATCCCAAACACATGGCGCGAAAGTTTATTATCAAAGACCCATTTAGCTCCCAAATAGTGGCGGCGCAACGGAACCTTGGATCGTTATAAGGATTAGCTTTCGAGCTAAACTGCTCCATTTAAGCTTGTTATTGCCTACCAATGCTGTACTTTACTTGTACGGGCATCGTATCTTCCCTCGTGGCGTGGCACATCTGGGAGCTTAGACTAAATGGCGCCGAGTTGGAGTACTGTACAAGTACATGGCGCTTGGTTGGAACTTGGAAGTCATATTTGATAGGGTGCGCAAGATGTATCCTGTTATGGATATTTCCCGGTCGCAGTCGACAAGGCATCAGCGAACTTTTAAGTCCGGACAACGAAAAAAGAAAGAGGGTTGCACAACAGCTCAGAGTACCGTGTTACTGCCGTACTGCTGTACGAAGTAACAGCTGTGCGTATCTGTGGATGTACAGGTGTACGTATTTCTGTACTTTTCAAGACTATCCATCTAGTCTAGTCTAGACTCTACATGTCAAGCCGCCGATCCGGCAGGCAACGCGAGACGCAAAAAGAAAAGAGAGTTTAGAACCAAGCCTTTAGCTTTCTTGGCTCTGGCACTAGGGATAGAGATACATGCACAGCTGTACAAGTAGAATAGATACAAGACCACTTTACCAAAGTACATACAATACAATACATGCCGAGGGCGCCAAAAGAAACCAAGTGGTCCCGACCAGAAGGTGATTGACCCCCCGCCTGGGAGATCCTATGTAGTTACAACAGTACAAGGGTTTGCCTGATTTGGCATCCTCGGTTAGGTAAGTCTTGGTATATGCTTTATTACAGTAAAAACAGAGTTTAACACACAGATTTCTGTCCGCGAAAGGGGGGGACTTGTCCCGATGCCAAGGGAGAGTTTCCAATCATGCCATTGCTGACTCGTTATAGCTTGGCTGGAGCTGGCCCAGCCCTTTTACCATCAGAAACGCAAAAATCCAACTTCCCAAGTCCGTCTGGACCGCGCCCCTCTCAATAAGGTTGTTTGTTAGGGTGATCCCCTTGTGACAAGCAGTCAGTACAATAGGCTACATTCCAGGTTTCAGCGGGAAAGAGATGTATGTATACTTTGTATAGAGTTTATATGTTGTTTGGTACGAGGCTATTGCAGCCTACCTCTGACGATACCTAGGGTACAGGGACAAGAGCAACTGCTATACTAGTAGGTGCAAGTTATTAGACACACACTCTCTCATAAACTCACTCACTCATACTCACAGATCCTGGCACGGATGAAAAACCCTGTACATCATATCTGTGTGGAAAACGTTCGAGTAGGCATCAGTATATATCTCATGAAATCAAAACGTGAGGATGAAACATATCATCACTGCACATATGATTTTTTTTCGACTAGGTTGTAAGACCGCAAGAGCTTTAAAAGAATCAAATACCTTTTTTCATCTTCATAATGCGATGGGTCCCCATGAGAACACAAGTATACATACCTCAGGGCTCTGGGCCTAGGTCTGTTATATTTATCATCAACTTCCAGATAGGTTCATCGTTTAAACCTTTATTTATACGTGAGCATCGTGGCATGCTTTATAAGTTACTTAAGTTCGAAGTGTGCAAGAGATTGGGGCCAAGTGGCTCGCTCAGAGGGGGGTGAATGACTGCGTCTCGAAACAAATCTCATGTGACGCATCGATATACCACCCCCTTCACGACCCCCTTCATGAAAAAGCTCAAGCTCCCTCACTATTGACAGTTGCAAAGGTTTATCCTCATCCTCAGCTTAGCGAGATTTGGCTGCTGACTTGGTTCTCCCTTCTTTGACGAGCGGTCCTTACGATAATTTTTCGTACGGAATGTTTACTTATGCAAATTTGTGAAGTATATAACCTAAGCATCTAGCTGAGCTAAATAAATATACAGAATATATAATAATGTAGGATGATAGGACCGTAGTTTACCTCGCGCGGCTTATTTACATTAGCTACTAAATCGTTTTGTTTTTTGTGTAATAGTTTCTCAGGCGATGATGCAGCGAGAGACATTTCTAGGCATAGTTCTATCGCAACACACGAAGCCTTCAAGATGGTCGGTCAACTGTGCTTCGTTGATTGCCGGTGTCGCTGTGGCCTAGATTAGGAAGACTTTTTACGTTTTGGTTCCAAGTTATACATTAAGACAACAGCAAAACATGGGTAGGGAGATTTGTTGAGATGACAGACTTGGTATTTACATATACCAGTTATGGCTCACTGCTGCGTAAAGGTATTCTATTCTCCCCTCAGACGTCTACTGAAGATTTTCGGCCTCTCTCTAACCTCGATAAAGTCTGGCGAGCAAGATGATAACTGCACCCAACCGCACCGGGGCGGTGATAAGTAAGAAGGCAGCAACATCTCAAAACAAAAGCAAGAAAAAAAAACAAGAAACGCAACCTTAATCAGTTAGTTATCTTCGAAGAAAAGGTTTCGTTCAGCACACACATTGCACTTAAACACCCTTATCCAGCCCGCTTCACTTGCTTGCTTGCCATGTCTTGTAACCCCAGAAACTTGCCTATATATACACACATTTCAGACCATAAAGACCATTTAACCTACAGCTCCATTTCACCTCCTTATTCTGGTCAAGAAGACAGAAGTCAGACCGAAAAAAAACCACTCTCATATAACTAGCGAAGGAGTCTTGTGAGTTTTTTTTCTTCTTTTTCCATCTCAGTAGAGCCTAACCTTAGTCTATCTACCTGTTCCACAAGAACGTATCCCCGGCACTGCGTTGCGTAAAACACGTCCTTGCAATGCATGTGTGTAGATAGTATGCTATACATCAAGATCAAGCATCCCGCACATCATCAAAAAGGCGCAAGACGGAAGTCGGAAAATTTAAGGGGATAAAAAGGCGATAGGGAAGGGGGGAATAACTGGGGTATAAGAAAAAGCAAGAAATAGATCTTGTGAACGACCGACCAACTCCTAAATCTAACTTACGCCATAGCATTGACTTCCGTACGTCCATTCAGAAACTCTCCCTTTTCTTATCTTACTACACGATACTTCTGTTTGACCATTGCCTCCAATCGCTCCTCTCCTTATCTTGATATACGCGTCGTCATCCCCATACCTACACAGCCATTTCATTTTGCGTGCCGCTGCATATACCTATGCGGGGAGCGGCAAAGGAACTGTACCAGGATCAATTTTCGCCAAAAAGTCCCAAATCTAGAAACGTGTTTAACTACGTTGAAGTATCTTATCATTCATGTTTTCTTCTAGTCTTCTTTCTTTTGTTTTCCCCTGCCCTTGTAGAGCCACAGAAAGGACGTCATTTCAACTAGACGCGTCACGTCTCACAACGCAATCGTCCCATCGACTTCGCACTCACACCCGAAAATGGACGATACCCTGCGTACCATGGCCAATCCGATTTGCACATCCACACGATGCACATTTGACGTACGTAGCCTTATCCAAGCTCTGAGATGCGTAGGTGGGGTGGTGCTGGATGGAGGACGACGGGGTAACGAAGGTAAAAGTCCGCGTCTTCTTCTACTTAATCATACAGTCAGCTATTTCACGGCCCTAATGGACCTGCCTCTGATAGAAGGGGAGTCCCACCTCTTGTATAACAGTATCGCTTTCGTCACGGCTTGTCCTCTCTTTCTGCGTTCTTCTAAGATGGGCGTCTTCTATAAGGCATGTTGAAGCCAGGAAGACACCCTGGATCAAAAATCTCTAATAATAACTTTTCGAACCGGCTTTTTGACTCGTTTATGCAACACACTGTCTATTATGATAATTGTAATCGTACGCTTTCAGAACACCGACTAGATGAACCACCGTCGCGATAACGACCAATACGTGGAATATCTGATGCGACGAGCCCCAGATATCGAAAGCTCCAGGCTTGATACGCTCTGGGAATCGAGACTATATTCATCATTAGTGTATACCGCAGCAAATTCATACCGTGTGAGGGACACGGCACAGCCAGGGATCATACAACAGACAAACTTACCGCATACGTCACCGCTCCGATCAGGAAGAGGCCTCCCTCAGCGAGGTAATACGGAAGCCCGGACTGCCTAGCCATCTGCGCGAACCCGAACTTGCAGATGCCGTGGACGATGGGCGCCAGGCCCGAGAGCCCCGTAACGACGAAGACGGACAGCCGGAAGGTGCGCCACCTGGGGCCCTGGAAGTGCGGCGCGACCATGACGACGGCGCTCACGGCGGCCAGCGAGGCGATCATGGCCCAGTAGATGCGGCGCTCGGCCGACTCGCACCAGAACGCGACGTAGACGCCCGACACGAAGGAGCCCAGGGTCAGTACCACGATGCCGACGAAGTCGAGCCGCAGCCAGCGGGCCTCAACCTCGCGCGAGTGGCTCATGAGCGTGTGGTACGCGCTCGAGATGCCCAGGCACGCGGCCGCGGCCGAGAGCAGCAGCGCGAAGACGACGTAGTCGCTCGCGCCCGCGTCGGCGTAGCGGCGCCGCAGGTGACAGAGTACCCATGTCTCACCCACCACGAGCGCCAGCACCGCCGGCACGAGGTGCGTGTAAATGTTCAGCGTCTCGTTGTGGAGCGAGGCCCAGCTTCGGAGACAGGCGGCCGTGCTGTGCGAGATGGGCCGGTAGCCGTGCTTGATGAACGGGTTATCCTGATGCCACGCCGGGAGCTCCTCATAGGAGATGAGCCCTACCCGCACGCACGAGTTCAGGCCCCGTCCCGATCTTGATCCCGGGCCCGACTCTGCGACTGTGCCGGCTTCCAGACATGTCCCCCGGTGCTTCTCCTCGTCTGAGGAGCTGCCCCGGCTGCCGGAGTTTTGTCCCTGCGGCACAGAGGTCACGGATACCATGGTTCGCCGACTCGCGTGGATAAGAGACAGAAATTGGTGAGAAACAAGGAACGCTCATGGAACGCTGAAAGAACGCCGATCACGCCAGTTCGACATTGAGCGGAGCGGAGAGGTTGCGGAAATTTTGTCGCCAATCAGGCCAACCCCACCAGACACTCGAAAATACAAAACAATGGAAAAAGCGCGGGGATAGCCGCAAATTGACAAGTTGAGAACCTCATCCCCAGTCTGCTAAGCAAATCGTGGTTAGAATCCCACCCAAGGTAGATTAGATTGACCTGGCCCCTTATCGCCGACCCCAGTCGGAATGCAGGCGAGCATTCCATGGCCGACAATGCCCGCTCGAGCTGCATGATTGGCGCGGATGACGATGACATCACTCCAACCTCAGCACCAACATGTGGAAGTTGGGCGAAGCGCTTCAGTGCTTCCCGTAGACGGCTCGTTTCGAAGAGTATGGAAAGTCAATGGCACCATGTGCTGATGATATATGAATGCTGAGATGTTACTGACCTCCACCCCAAGATAGGTTCTGGCGCAGCAGCGTAATCACGATAATTATGCTTAATGAGCTCAGCAACAAAAAGCATACCTACCCACCTACATTCACCCAACATCACATCCAAGCCCGAAGGCTGTCTTAATATTATCGAATCTGCCACACTTGTGATCTCACTTGGAAGCGGACTTCGCTTTACTGGCCAGCAGTACATTCCCGTCTTTACAGAATTTACAACTGGCCCGCCACAGCGATGAATAAGGGCTGTTGAGTTCAAATTAGCTGTCTTAAATAGCCGTGAACACGAATGCCAAGGTCTGCCGCCGTGTACCGAGATACCGTCGTTGGGAAGAAAGGCAAATCCCAGGAACGCCATTTGGCGGACATACTCGTGGCCAAATGGTGCTCGAGTCCTGTTTGAATCGCAGATACTTCCGCCCTGTACATATCTGGCCTGGTGAGATAGCGTCGATTAACAACCAGGCGCGATGCCCATTATCTGGATGGATACTTACCCAGGGAGCCAGGGAGGACGAACTCTACCTACGTTACCATGAGACAAGCGGCCAACTTATCTACCACAGAAAACCAGCTGTGACACTGTTAGCAAAAGGCTGCTCAAGCCTCACCAGGTAGGTAGGTATGCGATCAGACTCCCTCGTGGTGCGGGTCATGATGCTCGATTGAATGGTATAGGGTAAAAACACTCGCGCCGACGAACTACCAGATTGGTGAAACGAAGACTGCATGCGATGAGTACTGAGCGTGAGGGGTTATTCGTCTTCCCTGTGATGACACCATCTCGTCAGAGACGTAGGGCAGGGAGGCAGGGATGGGCAGGTAAAGGCAGGCACAGGGAAGGGCATGGATGGGTACGGGCAGGGACGTGCAGGGACGGCAGGGGCGGGCAGGGGCGAACCTGTACATAGTACTTGTGCGCACGTGTCGCCAAGCCCCACCGACGACAGCACAGAATGCGCATTGCAGACACGGAAACACAGAATCTCCCAGGTTGTCAACGTTCATGGCTCAGAGCCAGTTCCTGGATGAGATGATCATGTCTGATGCCAACTCACTCCGGGCCGCATGACGCGTTTCATAAACGTGTACAGCAGTATGGCTCCCCCTGACTCTTTGCGCAGTTGATCCACAATGCATTCCCACCATTTTTACAGCCATCAAGCGAGCCACGACTGGTTTGCGCATCGAGACTAGGAATGTTTACATAAACGAGGGTGGTAACCACTAAAATGCCATGGATATGATAACTATCTTTGGTTAATAGGAGAGTAGCGTGAAGAACAAGATCTCGGGGTCAAGGTAGTCTGGCGCATCACGATCGATCGCGTGTCGGCTGGTCGCCCACGCGCCCGTACAGACAGAGCAGCTTTTCTGAGACACCCACTGAAGAAACTGATGGCGATTTAGCGCGATGATATATTTTTCAGATCAATGCAGTAACGTCCAAGCCAGTGAAGGAGGGTGGCAAAATATGGTTGAGAGCTGCGACTCTCTGATAGCGCAAAAAGGGATTGTGGCTGACCAACATGGTTGGCGAGAGCAAAACGTTTCGGCGCATCCCTTTAAGCACTAGGAGTAGGCTAGAATGCCCGGAAGAGAAGATTGCACGTAATAAACTAATTTAAGAGCTTGACAGAAGAAGATATCAAACGGCAGTAAAAATGATTTCTTCAAAATGGACGCGTCGCGACGAGGAACGAATGTGTGCGTCAAGAAGAATCACCGAAGAGATGGCAGATTGTCTTCAGTCTAAGATTAGGAAGGTTCAGACAATCCAACGCTGGTCCTATTGAGATAAGGATCCATAGTGGAACAATTACATAAATGGCTCAGTGGATCTGGATCATCGGTTTACGCGGAGCGTGGGAGAGAGGGAAAAAGAACGGGGAGAGGACGAGGACGTAAACACGGCCCGGGGAAGGGCAAGAGGGGGGAACGGAGAAGACGGAGGGGGCGAGGGAGACAATATCGGTTGGACTTCATCGAGACAAGGCCCCATGATTTGATTCTACAAAACGGGAGTTGGAGTAGATTAACAGGATGGCACTACTATATGGGCCAATCAGAAAAATCGAACCTAACAAATCGGGGAGTTTTGGTGGGAAATGACCCAGTACGACGGCTGGAAGCCTGGAACAAGACACAAGACGCCGAAAAAGGGCAGTAACGAAGGGATGCCATTGAGCGAAGCTGGCATCGGAGACTGTTAGGGCCCCTTGATACCGAGCGTAATGGCCCAACTGACCAGAATCCTACCTCGACTTCCTCAATGTCGGAGTCCAGAGCCTAGATAGAGTCCAGACCAGGGGACTACCACAATCACAATGGACTCGCTAGTGGAGACGTAACCAATAAAGTTTGGATAGTCTGATTGGATATAAGGGCCCTAGAGGAGCTGTGTGATGTGTCAAAATAGTGTCCTATTACTCCTATCTAGCCGGAAGGGGCAAAAATCACACGCGTTTCAAACTTTGGATGGGTCAGAAATCGGTCAAGTCTCTTGTCAAGCTTCCCCCCCCAAAGTGCCAAACCTCCAAACCATCAATCACTTTCTCACTCGCTTACTCTGTCCTACCTACCTCGCTTGATCCATAAATGATCATTAATTGGTATGAACAGGAAGCCCGCAAGACAATGGCTAGCACCACAACTCTCCGTGGAACAACACTATGGCTCTCGCTTGGCGACCCCAGGACGAGAAGGTACCGTCATCAATCCAGATACAAAGAATACCTATAGATACCGAGTATAAACACATAGGTAGGTCTGTGCAAGACCTAGGAAGCGAGTAATGAGGTTTATGATGTGAATGTGAATGGATAGTCATAACAGGAACCAAAAATACAAGTCACGTACGAATATATGACATACAAACACTCGAGAAATATCGCAGCAGAACAAATATGGCGAGGTGGGCAGAATAGCAACAGTCATCAGAGCCTTCAGGGGGCGGTGTAAGTACAATGGTTGAATGTAGAATGATTGTCGATATGAGATGGGGAAACGAAGAAGGGTGATAGTCTACTAGTAACTAGATGCACAAGCAAACGAGGATGAGATGGACCTAAGGTTAGGAAGGAGAAGAATAGGAATGGACGGATGATGAGCAGGTCGATTATTAGACGGATCTGCTGAAGAGGAGTGGGAAATGCTGGGCACCAAAAAAGTGCCCGCACCCAAGGAGCAAATGCCACCCCAAACCAAAAAATTGGCCATTAGGTATTTTTACCACCTTACTGATTGTGCATGTCCCGTCACCCCACTTTACTATAAGAGCGCACTCACCTGCTCGCGGACACGCGCCCCCCCAGTCGCACTACCCTCCCCTTCTCGTTTTCCTCCCAACTCGCTCACACACCATTGCTTCTGCAAAAAACTGCCAAAATCTCCTCTTCTTCGTTCGATCGATCCGTCTTACGCGACTCTCATATCACTTCATCCATATAAATTACCGTTAAACGCGATATCAATCAAATCCGCCCGTCGCAATGGCACCCCCCAAGAAGACTGATGCTGCTCCCAAGGCCAAGAGCTCCCATGCCTCCTACCAGGTATGTATTGACAGCCATGCGATTGTCGGCCCTGTCGAGTGAGAATTGGATCATGTACTAATTGTCTACAGGATATGATTACCGATGCTATCATTGCTGTAAATGCCCCTCCGTTCCTCTGAAGCTCATCGCTTATGTCGCCGCCGCGTGTGTCGGTCGCGCATGTGGTCCCATCCATTCAAGGTCACACTATCTTTTGGCTGTGACCGCATGTCTCTGCAGACATCGCGATGGCGTTGATGTGTCTCGTGTTAATTTATCCAACCCTGCTAACCTGGTAACGCGCTACAGCTTAAAGATCGCACCGGCTCCAGGTATGTGCCAGTTCCCTAGGCACCAAATTTTCGCCTGCCCAACATCAAGATGAATAATCGCTAACACTTCACTCAGCCGCCAGTCGCTAAAGAAATATGTCAGAGCAAACAACACCATCACTGCCACTGACAAGATGTTCGATGCTCTTTTCAACAAGGCCTTGAAGTCTGGTGTCGACAAGGGCATTTTTGAACAGCCCAAGGGTATGTTTCCTGTCATCGCCAGCCTACTTACGTTCTTGCGAGAATGCGACGGCGCTGACTAGTTCTTAGGCCCCTCTGGCACGACTAAGCTCTCTAAGAAGAACAAGCCCGCTGCCAAGCCTGCGGCGAAGAAGGAGCAGGAAGCCAAGGAGACTGGCGAGAAGGAAGTGAAGAAGGCGGCGCCCAAGAAGGAGGGTGCGAAGAAGGCCACCACTACCAAGAAGGCGGCTGCCCCCAAGAAGGAGAAGGAGGCTACCGAGAAGAAGCCTGCCGCGAAGAAGGAGAAGGCTGTTGCCCCTAAGAAGGCCGCACCCAAGAAGGCTGCTGTCGCCAAGAAGGACAAGGAGGTTTGTTAATTGAGCTGGCTCTGGAAGTTCCAAGTCATATTGACACCGATTTAGGCGTCCTCCTCCGAATGGAGGGTAGGTGCATCTGCCACCGAGAAGCCCGCTGCCATTTCCAAGACGAAGACCGGTCGCGTTGAGAAGAAGACGGCGGCCAAGCCCGCAGCGAAGAAGGCTGCTGCCCCCAAGAAGGCCGCGCCCAAGAAGGAGAAGACCCCGAAGAAGGAAGCCAAGGCTGAAGCGGCAACATAAGCCGTTTCTCCCTTGGTGTGCTTTTTTTGTCTTTTTTCCAGTTGGTCTGTGGTTTGGAATGGGCGGTAAACAGGCGTTCAGGGTACATAGGGTATATCGAGTTGTGCACGCCATAGTGTATGGCTCATCATGCAAGGGGTTCGGGAACACGTTTGATGCTTTCTCATTCGGATAGCAAGGGCGATTTGCCCAAAAGGAATTGCAACAGCATGGCAGGGGTTGCCAGGCGGGGGGATTACTTGCCGAGCATAGGGGGCTGCTTTTTTTAAGTGGGTTGCACATAGTTTCAGTCAGGACAAGATCAGGGGATCGCAGAGGGGAGGAGAGCCCTATGGTTTTGACGATGCGATGAAGATACACAACTGTAATTATACCCATGATCAATGGTATCTGCGCTGCTCGGGTTTCTTCTTCAATAAACAAAATCCTGCTATGTGAAGAAATCCGCAACATCCTACAATTCTCGTTACACGTAAGGTGGCGAAAGTCTCCAGGACGGTCTGAACGCGTCTTGGGATCTTGCGACCAAAGGTGGAGCATGTGGTTGGTTTGTTGTTTACTTCTGGCCGAAATAGGAAATCAGCTCCCAGTAATGCTGTATTGTCGATAAGGGACGTCACGTGTGGTCATGGTTTCCCTTGCACACTAATACCCTACTTTACACTTGAAGCGAATGCAGAATGGTCTGTGCTCCTACAGGTTTAGCCTACCGCTTCCCCACCGACTCGGGAAACTCTAAATATATACAACTTTATGCTGTACCTTTAAGTACATTTCCTGTGCATGTACTTGTCCAGAAAGGGTCCCCCCTGTAGACTAATGGCGGCAACAAATTCCAGAGAGATGTGCTGTCACCAACCACATGAAAGCTGTGGAAATGCCAACGCAGACAAACGACGGACAGCTACTGAAGAAGAGCAGTAGGGTACCTACTGCAGGCCTCTGGAACCATTTGAAGAAAAGCATATTATGAAGGATGAGTGTTACAATATCTTCTTTATTTACTTGTTCTGGGCCTTTCTTCTTCCATGGGTTTCTCAACCCTGAAAGTTCCAATTGAGAACCCAACAGACGGAAAACGGCAGCTTTATCTATCTAGGCACTCCCGTGGCCTGTCGCTCTCTCGCTATGTAGGTCACCATTGAATGTGATGCTGATGTGGCTAAGTGACCAACTTTGTCGATGTACCGTCTGCCACTTCAGTTCCTAACGCTTTCTTGACTGGAATGTACTCCCGGGCTTCTAGCATTAGGAGTGCCGAGTCATCTAACTAGGCTTTAGGCACCCATTCTCTCATTACTTTATTCCATTCAGATGCCCCGTGGTTATGCTGACATGGACAACTTGAACAGAAAAGGCCTGCCTGCCGCGTGTACACATCGTGTACTGCTGTGTTGCCGTGGAGCTTGTCCTCGATTCAAAGGTAGCTGCCTGTTGCTTATGTAATTGCCAATTAACGCTCCCCTCCCCATCCTGCCCAACTCTCCACAGCCACAGGGCAAGTCGAGCAAAGAACCGGCTCTTCCGACTGTCAAGGTCAGCTTCCGCCCCTGTTCCGTGTTTTTGGTGCGTGAGTTTATCGTATGCATGCGAGTATATGTTTGTGTGTGTCATGTCACACACTTCCCACTGCCTCTATGCCAACTCGAGCAATCAAGTTAGTGTACAGGGAGTAGCGCTTGAGTGGCGGGTTGGGAATTATTAACACTCGAGAGCTGCCGCTGCGATACGAGCCTGATCCCCGTTGCGACCCATTGCGATCCTTGCAACCAACGTCGATTGACTGGATAAAAACAGCGTCAGACCGGGCATCGAACCCGCCATCGCATCGACTCACACTTGTCATACCGTACCCTCGATACTCCTGCTTCCTGCTCTGCTACTGCCTTGCGCCAATTCGATCTTGGTCGGGTTTGATATGGCCACGAGGTAGATAGTTCCGACAGTCCTACGCAACAGCAAACTACTCCTACCTCATCCCAACTGCTCTCTCTGCCGGTCCCGTATTTCATTATGTCTTCAGCGGACCAATCCTTCGGCTCAAATAACCCGTTTCGTCAAAAATTCCCTACATCGACATCCATTACTGCGTCTGCCAATGCGGCTGGCCCCCCGAGTTCGATATTTGGTCTTGAAAGGCCTGCTGCTGCGACGCCGCCGCCCCTGACCACTTTCAAATCCGCTGTATCAGAGAGCGAACGGCAGCAAGTTGAAGAAGACTCGATAGCACAACGTCCAAAGAAGATAGTCAAGAAAGTTCGCGTCCAGTCCCCGCCCCCTTCGTCGCCCGAAGATGCCGTCCCCGTCACGCACTTTCCCACGCTAGAGGCGCTAGAACGGGATGACGAGGATGACGACACCTCGAGCGACTCGAGCGATTCGAGCGACACCGATGAACAGGCTGATCCGTTCAATGGCCAATCAGCACTGGTACACGACGGGCCCTCATCTGAACCGCCTCTTCCGGAAATACCCCTGACTCCGTTCGCCAGAACACTCCATGATATTGAAGAGGGGAGTCGAGGAGATGACATTACCAAAAGTAACTCCAAGGGATCGCTTGACGTGGATTCTTTCAAGCGGCTTCTCTTGACAGGCTATGCAAACCTGCCCAAGCCCGGTCAAGCAATAGCGGCACCGTCAGGATCCGCTTCGGGGACAGCTCCTCATCAGGTGCATTTTCTCCCTGATGGTTCCAGCAACACGGATGCGAGCTCGATGTCGAGGCATTCTATATTGGACGTGCTGCAGGAGACGCCTCGGACATCGCATGAGATGTCCGAATCCGAAGCGCCTACACAACACAAGATGCTGCCCTCTCCGTCACATTTAGCTAACGTTTCGTCGACTTCGGGGAGGAAGAAGCCGCCGCCCCCAAGCTCCAGACATGGTAAGCTTATCAAGATCGACTTGGGTGCTGGGTCCGACTCGCGTGAGTTGGCGCCTGCGGCGTCTGCCAGCACTGGGTCATCTTCCCCCTTCGTGGCACGCCCGCGGACTGCTTCCGGATCGACTGCGACAGTGCATTCTCCCCCAGCGACTGACGTGAACAAACCTCTTCCGGCACCTCCGTTACGCGCATCTGCAGATGAAGATGCCGAGTCTCCATTCGATCGTGAAGCCGCCGGCAAGGTACCCGAAGCCTTTGCAGAGCTACAAGCTAACCCCAGAGCGCCGACACCTCCTCCTACTTTTCGAAGTCGCTCCGAGTCTCAAAATAGCACGCAGCCCCGTAGACCAGTAGTACCACCGCCACGTCGTCACGGGAGGAGTGACAGTAGAGTACCGTCTGTGCACTCGATCAATGCTGACGAGGAGCCACCAAGATCATCTATGGAATCTACTCGATCCAGGACGGATAGTCTACGTATCAGTATGAATGCCGAGAGAGCGTTGCAGGCACCAGCGCCACCACCTCCTCGGCGACCCGGTCACGTACGGCAAAGCAGCTATTTCACAGCTCAAAGCCAACAGAGTTTCCAGTCAGCCACTAGTCCCGGCGTGGGCGAGAAGGAACGGAGCCCATCAGGAAGTGGGTTTACTCCCATAGCCTCGCCTGTTAATCAGACCGTAACTACGAATGGGCTGGGCGGTGCCGGGTCGGGAGGACCGAGTAAGTTGAGCCCACCGCCCCCGCCTCCCACGAGGAAACAGAGCATGAGACGGCCACCCAGCGTCAGAGGCGTAGAGGGCGTCAATGGCCTCGGTCCGACCAGGAAGGTCAGTAGAGAAAAGGAGGGCGGGGCATCACTGCCACCTCCGCCTCCTCCTCGTGCTCGAGGAAGTGCCCGACCGAATGCCAGCTCCCCAGCGCCTACAAATGAAGCGGCGACTCGGAGAGGAAGCTCAGACACTACATTAGGAGGCAACGACTTCGCGTCCCCTGTTGGAGCGGGCGGCGAGAAGCAGGGGGTCGATATATTGGCGGACCTCGACGCGTTACAGCGCGAAGTCGACGAGCTAATGAAGAAGAGCGCCGGTGCTGGCGGCTGAGCATTCCGTCCGTATTCTTCTCTCCTATACTTTACTATATAGTATGCTATACAGGCAGCGTTGTGAAATGCCGCGAAGCCTGCCTGTATAGGGGCGAGATCCAACCTTGCGCTGTAACCAGGGGTCTGATGTGAAACTGTTGAATGAGGCTTGAATAGGGGCTGGATACCATAGTTTGACGAGACATGAAATGTACTCGAGTCCATGTTTGGAATGTTCTATTATGCTAGAGCCGAGAGTTGCTGTCGATTTGGCGTGTCATAGTCTGGTTGAATATGCTGGTGGCTTGGGGAGACAGACATGTTTGGCGTAGACAGACAGAGAGGCAGAAGAGGTTTGATACCCATGTATACAAGCATTGTCGAATATTGTTTGTGCTTGTATAAGAGACGTGATATGTGTGTTTGGCTTAGATAGACCAAAGGTCTTCATTATAACACTCTTGCCAGCACTTGAAACATGGTCTTCCAGGTTACCCTGATCCTCATGCCCTTTATTACTGCCCCCATACCTTATATTCTCACACGACCTCTTGTCCCCTTGTTATAAAAAAAGCATATACGTTCAGGTGAGGTTAGGTCCTATAAAGCAGTAGCGGGCAACGGCACATTGAGATGGCCAGCCGTAATCACTTATAGAAATTCAATTCTTGGCATATAGGTCTTGAGAGGCGTTTATTCATCAGCAGCCTAAGATGAGCTGAACTGAACTGAGCCTTGTTTATTCTGTTTAGCCGCTAGCGTCCAAGTGTGTAGGTATGTTGCAGCCGCATGGCAGGTCTCCAAGGATTGATGCTTGGGAGATAGAAGTCCTTAAGTAGCCATCGCCGAGATAAGTGACATTAGGCAGGTATCTACATGTGTCAAGGTCGCACAGAGAATTTGTTGGTGCCGCACAGAACAGCATGTTGGGTGGGGGGGGGGGGGGAAATATAGGGGCAGCCACGTTGGGCAAAGAACGGGCAGCGTTTGCTTTTCTTCTGGAAGTGACTAACTAACCTGGATACATTCCCTTTTGATCACTGCACCTGGACGCTTCCTTCTCTACCTACCTATACAAAGTGAACACGCAAGCACTTGGGAGAGAAACATGACACGATAAAGGTCACGCAGAAACTTATTGTATACAAAGTGTCCCTCCCGTTTTCTTGTGAGTGTGGCACGTTCACAAACAGCAAGATGTGTATGTATTGTCGTTGGGCAGGTCGCACCTAGGTTAGTTAGTGTAGGTCACAGTCGCACCTCATCCTACCTTCCCGAGCAACGACCGCATGTATAGTATATATAGGTAGGAGGGAGGGAGGTGGGTAGATGGGTAGAGAGTGCCGGCGCCCTGCGCACACGAGATTTCGGCAGGTGTCCGCATTTGTTTTCGCTCTTCATGCGCGGGTCCTATGTATGTACGTAGGTATCTATGTGAGCAACAGCTCCGGAACTCACACGTACGCACTCCGGAGACCGCAGGGTGTCTATACATTTTCAGAGTACGCGGAGCCCGCAAGTCTTCTGTACCCTGTTGTCAGTATTCCCTGCCTACCTACCTAGATTTCATATAGATGCGCCCAACCTACTCAAACGAAACGATCAAAACACCTTAAAAGCTGACAACGCTGAGACAGACCACCACTACCACTCCCTTACGCTGCTGACTTTTTGATACAACACGTCAAATGCACCAAGTTTGAATATGGAAGACCTCCGGGACGCCGAGCATACCGTGTCAACTTTTTCTAAACTGATCGGCCGTCTCCGGCCCGACAGCACACCGCTCATCACGAGACAAGCCTCCGGCCTCCTCGCCAGACGCCAGAACTCCAACAGCTCCCAGAAGAGCACGTCTCTCAGCGTTCGTTGGAAGTCCAAGAAGAAGGAGTGGGATGAGTCGATCGAGGGAATCTGTAAGTAAGGGGAAAACAAACACAAAATCCACTCTTCACTACCCGAAGGCTTTTATATACGGATTGCTATAGCCTATAGCAAACGACCTTACCTCAGCTGCATAGCGGCATCCTGCATAAGTAAGTGCTGACTTGAGACCACTTGTCAAACTCTCCCCACAGTGTGGAACGAGCTCGAGCGGCCGCAGAGCGAGGTAGCGCAGAGATTCAACATCGACGCGACGGCGCTGAAGGAGCTCATCAGCCTTCCCGAGATGATGAAGCTGGGGTGCGAGTTCGCGTGGCACTACCACCACGAGGAGCGCGGGCACGGAGACGGAGACGGGCGGCAGAATGACGACGGAACCAGCTACTGGACGGCCGAGGACCTCTTCTTCGAGCTGCAGGCGGTCAAGCAGGGGGACAAGGACCCGCGGCGCTGGACGGGCCTTTCTGCTGCTGGGACGAAGAACAAGAACAGGGGCTGGGACCTCGCCGACCACCTGGTGCGCTTCGTGCTGCTGGCCGAGCAGTGCCGGCTCTGCTCCGGACAGGGCAAGTGGACGGCCTGGGACTGGGGCTTCGAGCACAAGGTCGCCTTCTACCTCAGCATCCTGCGCTGCTACACCATCAGGGAGGCGAAGCAGAGGGAGCTTGCCAAGACTCGCAGCCTCGGCGCCGGAGTCGCTGGTGGTGGTAGTGGTAGTGGTAGTGGTGGTAACAGCTCGGCGAGTTCGCCGCTTTGGTCCCCTGCCAGTTGGGGCTCGAGACAGGGGTGATTTTGCCTTGGGTGTGTTCAAGGAGGCTCATACAAGCCGCATCTCACTACTGTCGGAGAAATTTTGTATTTTTGATATCTTGTATAAGACAAGTCCTGAGATTGGAGCAGAAATGGACAGTGCACCGGGGCAAGACACAAAGACGATAGACTGCCACCACCAAAGACAGCATTGGGCAAAATCAGGTTGGGCGGTCGATTGCTTTAACACCAGCCACAGTTTCCTGTCACGTTTGCAACAAGGACGTAAACCTTAGTCTAGATTCTGCCTGTTTAGAAATAAGAGTATTTTCCATGGTACTTCGAATCCAAAGGCTACTTTAGATATCTTTAGAATTAGATGACTGTTTTAATTGAGCGATTTTCTATCTATCTCCAACTTTCCATGTATGACTGCATTCAAAAGTGGTCGAGTATTTCAATGACGAGAGTGCAAGGGGAATCGGTGTTTGTAGTCATAAGGAAAGTGTAATGGTACAGCATACACGCGTCAGATCTGTCTGTTTGTCAAGCTAACCTATCTAACCTTAGGCAACTTCCTTTCCCGGGCCTCTTAGTGTCGAGTTACAGTGAGTGCATAAGCGTAAGCCACACCTATTATTCACCCCGTGTTTGGCCCTGCTCCACCCAAGCAAGCCAAGGTCGCGACCTCTTTGAACCAAGTTCCATATGCATGAGACTCTTTTACATGCTTGCCTTTCTTCAGACTCCCACCTTTCTCCCCGAACACTCTTCCATTCCATTCACCCATTTCATCTACGGAAGGTTGTTTCTCCATCATTTGAACTCGTATTTTTGATGCTCTGTATCATTTCTCTTCCTCTTTCAACTCTTCGCGCCTGTAATTTCTAATCATCCACCACACCATGTCTGACGAGTCGGACAGAGATGACAGCGTCCTTTCGGATGAGGATGGCACATCGGCGACGGATGAGTCTGACGTGGGCGTAGACGGTTTCCTCGACCTCGAGGCAGAGGAGTCTGAAGAATACGACGAGGACGAGGACGAGGACGATGACAGGTGTTATGAGTCCAACGCAGTGGATGCACTCAAACACTCTTCCTTTCCCCAGTTCTCCTCCTTACCTGCAGAGCTACGGATAATGATCTGGGAGGCAGCCGACCCGTACCTTAAGATGGAGAACAACAGGGTCTTGATGCTCAGGGTCTTTGAAGACGGCGAACTGTGGGAGTCGCTCGGCTTGGAGCAGCAGACAGCTTCGGCAAGGGCTCTTCTCGCCACCAACCGCGAGTCCCGGTCAATCGTACTGAAGTACTACCCAGACGTCATACAACTCCGCAAGGGCAGAGGCCATGTTCGCTTCCGCAGCGATCGTGACATAGTTTTTTTAAACACGCCTAGTCTCGGTCCCGAACTGCCCAACGCTGCGCGTTGGTGCGGAAAAGTTCAACACCTCGCTTACAATTGTGGTAATATAGTCACTTCGGCCTCTCTGCGGGGCTACGAGCATCTCAAGAGGCTATTCTATTGCGTCGATACAAACGACCTCAAGATGTCCCAGTTCAGGGAGAAAATTGTGCCAAAGCCCGTCAACACCTTTTTCACTGAAACCTATCTGGCCGGGGAGGATGAGTGGTTGCATCATTTGTTTTGTTGGCCACAAAAACTACCTGACAACGACTTTTCTCAATTCATGTCTGAAGCCTTCTTCCCCTTGCCTCCGGACAAGCAAGGTACTGTGCCGCAGTGCGGGATGGTACAGTTCAGCTTCAGTCGTGCGGTAAAAGCTTACGGAGAGCTGGGATATTCTCCTGAACATCCGCCACCTGCAGACTTGACGGATTCGTCGAGTGAAAGTGACACGGACAGCTCAGATGATGAGTATGAGCTGGACGGATTCGTCGTGGAAAGCTCAGCCGAGGAAAGCGATGACGAAGATGAAGGCGGCGAGGTTGAAGAAGTTTCCGACGAGGATGCAGACGGGGAAGCCCACCATGATGATTACGGGCCCTTTGAGGGATTTTCTCCACTTCAAGAAGACGACTCCGACGAGGCTGACCGGGACGAGCAGCTACCGGCCGCGGCTGCCTTCTCCAGTCTTGAGCCTGAATCCCCACGTGACGAGGTCTCGGCCGTATCGTCGTCTGACGAAGAGCCAGTCGCAACGAAACAGTCGTCTCGGCTCAAGCGACGGGTCGTATCCTCAGACGACGAAGAAGGTGGTGAACCGGCTGCAGACCGTCGCCGTGCTGAGATGAGTTCGCGACCCAAGAAACGGGCGCGTGTCATAGTCTCGGACAGTGATGATGATGATGAGGACGAGGTCGAGCACACGACTAAGGCTCGTTCTCGGCTCAATCTGGTTGATGAGGACGATGAAGAGGATGAAGATGAAGAAGAAGAAGCGGAAGTTAAACCCTCTAAACCGATGTCTCTGTTAGCGCGACTACGCCAGTTCCGCTCCGACGTTCCTGTCCCCCTCGAAGGTGATTCGGCCACTTCAGACGATGATGAAATGGGGCCCGAGGACGAGTACGGAAGAGACTACTGCGATGAAGATGACGATTTCGGTGACGAGGGGGCGGTTCGGGATGCAGAATACCCGGACTCAGCCGAGGAGATGGAAGATGACGGATGGTGAGGTACCTTTGATGCCTTGCTCACCCAAGGAGCACAACCTGTCGCAATGAGTCCTTTTGATACAGCCTCGACAGTAGCGGTATTGCAACTTTGCGACACTGGGAATTATTTTACTATCTTCGAGCAACTGACTTAGCAGAGGATAAGAGGCTAGATGTACATACCTAGCGAGATATCACTTGGGGCTTGTATACCAAAGACTCCAAACTACCACTTAATTCACTTATTAATTGATAACTTAACCTAGGGCCCTAGAGTTAAAACAGCGGAACAAGTGTCTATATACCATCGCTGTTCCTGCTGACCCCTACTTGAATTAATCTACTTTCATTTCACTGCATTCTTATCTCTTAATGCCACTCGATAGCTGAATATGACCTATTCATGATGCTGCAATATTGTTGTGTCAACAAATGCAACCTAAAGTCCGAGACGGGTAACCCGGCCTGTGCCTGGCCCCCAGACCTCCTGTAGATCCTGTGGCTTGTGGAAAGCTGACAGCTTGAAGGATTGGGAGCCTACTGTATTTTGTGGGACTTGTCCCTGAATCCTGGCAGGGCTGCCTAATATCTGGGGTGGTACAAGCTAAGCCTACCACCTATTTTAGCATACTTTTGCTGCAGGCCAGGCGTTCTTTACAGCGACTGGTTTGTAGACCTGAGAATGGACCTACATGCGTGGAAGGAAGGACTCGGAAGTCGGTACATAGGTTAATAAAAAGCCACGTCCATCCCTTTCGATTGTCCTGGAATATCATGGTGAGCGTTGAAGAGGCCGTCTACGAGACACAATTGAGTAATTCGAAAAAGCGCTATATCCTGTCGCCTGCTGTCTTTCAAGATGAGTGACGAAGAAGCCTGGAGGAAACACCTCTACCTCCAAACGCGCTTGAAGGAGAGGAACGGCCGCATCCGCTTGCTTACCGTCCAGCCGCGACAATATGCACAATCGCGGCCAGAGGCGCCACCTGACACGGTCCACTGCTTCCTGCGACTAGCGGAACTGAAAGAGCACCCGGCATTCACCGTGGTCTCGCACCGATGGCAGGCCACCGACGCCATCGACGACACCAAGTCGGTTCTGGTCAACGGCGCCCGGGTGCCCGTCTCCACCGGCTTGTTCGACGTGCTCTACCACGTCCAGAAGCAGACGGAGCCCGTCGTCGTCTGGATCGACGCGCTCTGCATCAACCACGCGGACGAGCACGAGACGGAGAAGTCGGTCCAGATCGCCCAGCTGGCGCAGATATACGCCGCGGCGGAGAAGACGCTGATATGGCTGGGCACGACGGCCGATAGGAGCGACGAGGCCATGAAGGCCCTGAGGCGGCTTTCGGAGGAGCAGCTCACCCTCAGCGCCTACGTGGCCAACTGGACCCCGCAGCTAGCTCACCAGCTCGCGGAGAAGATCCTCCCCGCGAGGTTCGTCTCGCCCGGTCCTACTGCTCCGACGCCCGGAAGCAAGGAACCGGTAGAGCTGCAGAAGGAGCTGGAGTCGCTCCGGGCACCTCTCAAAGCCCTGATGGAGCGCGACTACTGGACCGACCTCTGGTCCCTCGTCGAGCTCTGCCTGTCCCACAGGGGCATAGTGGTGTGCGGGAGCCACGGCCTCGTGCTCGACCACTTCCACTCCGCCGCCAGGGCCCTGGACCACATCATCAACCACTTCACGTACTCGCGGTGGCTCGCGGCTGCGACGGAACCCGCCGAAAACACGGCGGGACCGCGCAGTCCCGTGCTGTCCGGCCAGGAGATCTCGAACCTCTCGCAGTCGCCCGCGCTCCGCATCCTCGGACGTCGCGCGGAGCACAGGCGCGAGACGGGCTCGTGGATCAAGACGACCGAGACGCCCCTGTTCGCACTCCTCAACCGGTACTTTTACTACGCCGCCGGGGACGACAGGAAGAAGGAGAAGAATAAGGAGAAGGAGAAGAAGAAGCAGCAGCAGCAGCTTGCGCTGCGCGTGAGGGACGCACGGGACAGGGTGTACGCGCTCTCGTGTCTGGCGACCGATACCAAGGACCTGGGCATCGCGGTCGATTATAGCAAAGGGGTGGACCAGGTGAACGCGGAAGCCTCGGCGGCGTTCTTGCACAAGTATCCGCGGGTGTTGCAGCTCGCGCAGGGGACGACGACAAACCTGGCTGCTGCTGCTACCGACGATACCTTTACGACGGCGTCGTGGGCCATCGACTGGAAGAATGTCCGGGTCCCGCCGTCCGACATGGGCGCGGCGGAGCAACGGCCGTTCAACGCGTGCGGGCCCGCGGACATCCGGTACTACCGCGCGACGGTGGATCTCGGCATGCCGGGCCGCATTGCGCTGAAGACGGCCGTCGTGGACGAGGTCGAGGAGGTCGGCGCGCGGTATGATGAATTCGATGTTGACGGTGACGGTGAAGGCGATGATGCGAAAGCACAGGAACGACAGAGAGATAGCCAGCGGACGTACTTGGCGGAGATCAAGCGCTTCTGGGAGGAGTCGACGGCGTCGATCAGCTCCCCCTACTTCGCGGAACAGGCCGCTGTCGCGCTGGCCAAGATCCCCGTGGGAGATGTCGAGGTCAGTGAGGCGTCGCATGCGCTCGCGAGGGCGTCGTCTGCGACCGTGGAGAGGTATAGGAGGATGTTGGAGGTTTTGTTTCCTCCTGCGGAGGCCTCAGAGGTTGACGAGGAGGTACAAGCCAATGCCAGTAGTAGTAGTACGGAGACAGGATCACAGCCCGGCAAACCCGCTTCAGGTACGATACCGTACATGGCAGCGATGTCCCGCATGGCGGGCCGCAGACCGTTCCGCACGCGGAAGGGATACGTCGGCGTAGGGCCGCCGGACCTAGCGGTCGCGGATATAGTGGCTATACCGTATGGTGCGCCCGTGCCTTTTGCGTTTCGGAAGGGGAAAGGGTCTAGTGGTGGTGATAATGACACGGACACGAGGGATAATCACAGGCTGGTGGGCGAGGTGTACGTCTTCGGTATCATGGACGGCGAGTTTATGAGTGTGCATAGGCAGGAGAGCGTGTTGTATGTTGTGTAGGTCGGTTGGAATTGTAAGACTAGGGTGAGGAAGTCGAGGATGAGGATAAAGATATCCGATAAAAAGAAAGGGATGCAATCTAGTCTAGGTCACATATGCAATACTACTTTCAAGGTTTGGACTTCCTCAAGGTTGCTTTTATTATTTAATCGCTGACTGACTCTGACTTGTAAGAGACGGACGGCGTTGATTACGTCAATGATAGTGTACTACTACCTACCAACCTCCCTTTGGTCAAAGGGTAGCATAGTAAGGTTAGGTAGAAAGTAGAATGACGCGCAATAAACACTGCATTACCCTGACACTATCTACAAGTAGGAGTAAGTGTGGCATATTTGGGAAGATGAAGATGCTGTATAGTACCTCTAGAAATGGCCATCATCCACCTATCCTGCCTCTGCGCATAAAAGTAGCCTAGCCAAGCCATGTCCACTCACTCAATCGCTCTCTAACTTTGCAACAATCCAGGCGTATTTACTTACATACATACAGCAACAAATCTATCTACTCATCATAACTCAGGTGATCACAGTCCAAATAGAAAACAACATATTCCAGCGTTTCAGATTAATAAGTATGTATGTATCCACTCAAAACCCCCTCAGTCCAAAAGGTGGAGAACATAGGTGCTAAAGACAGGGCTAATCGATATCAAACCAGCAAAAGCAAGCAAGCATCAGTGGTTTAGTGGTATAAACCACCAGTGCCATGGCATTGTGTCTGCTTCCAGACTCACCAAGCTGGACGATACTAAATAATACCTCAGATTACAAACGACTGTGGCCAAGGTACCGCAAGATACTTGAGGTCCAGATATGGAGCATAGCATTCGTGCCGACTATCAAGCATCCAAGGGTCCTTTCCCTGTCCAAAAGCCGAATAGGGCCCTGGCTCCTACACGCCGCGCAAATCCGGAATTGGCTCACCAAAGCTCCAAGCGTCCTCGCCTTCGAATCGAGGATGGCCGAAGAGGCAAATCAGGCTCCTAGCCATGTTCCTAAAGCCGATATTGCGTCCCAGACTTACACCGCCGCACTCCCTCCGGCTCTGGTATAAGTCAGCGCAGAGTTAGCAGCTCGCCAGACCTCCCCCAAGTCAAAGGCTAC
>MU280894.1:0-86793 GCA_022385605.1 Xylariaceae sp. FL0594
CGGTGTCAGGATTTTTCATGCGTTAGCGGCAGATAGGGTAGTACAAGATTACTGGTTAGACTTAGTAGTGAAATCGAGGTAGCGCCCTAACAGCGCCCCGAGAAGATACAAGAGTACGTCGGATACAGGTTGCGGGATACAAAGCACTTGGCAATAGAGGATGGGTATCCATGGTATCGATGACCAGCAGCGTCTTTCGGACAAATAGTTCTTCTTCCGAGACTCTGTTATAATGCTACGATGCTCCCTCCTGGCTCACAACACCCTCCATCGAATTCCCCAGTTACCTTTGGCAAAGTGTGGCTCGACGACCTTGCCTCCGGGAATCACGCACTCGCACAACATCTTCTTCCCATCAGAATCAGAAGCAGCCGAGACGTCAAACCCAAACACTACACCTCTCCTCGCCACCGCCTTGATCATATCCCTTTGGTGAGCCCTTTTATCCCCTTCCAGTTTCTTTTGCCGGATCTCCTCCTTCTCTTCTTCGGACTGCGCCTTTCGCTCTGCCCGCCCCTTCTCACCGCCAACACTGCCATTGACTTCGGAGACCTCTTGCGGGGGACGAATGCGCGTGCCGCTGCGGACGGCGAGACGAGCGACCTCGTGGCCGCCAGTCGTGTACGGGTGAGGCTTACCCTTCGGCAGACGCCCGTTCACGGCTTCATTGTCGACTTGCGAAAGGTCCACGGTATTGAGGTTAGGTCGATCGTCCCTTCTGCTTTCTGGCGTTTCGGCTTCGCTTGTAACTGACGCTGATGAAGTCTCTTCTTCTACAGGATGATGATCCTCTTCATTGCCCCCCAGGCTGGTCAACGCTCGCGACTTCCGGTTTTTCTTCCTCCCATACACCTTCTCGGGATCGTCTTCCCTCCCGAAAACGATCGCCTCCACCTCATCCAGCGTTACCACTCTTCCTTCTCCCTTCTTCAGCTTCGCCCCACCGTTCTTCTCCCTCTTCTTCCCATCCGCTTGGCCAACTGCGATGGGGTCCACTACTCCGTTTAACAACTTGATATACGTCTCCTCGATTTCCTTTTCCCGTTCCAGGACATCCCGTCTCTTGTGATGCGACTCACTGCGACATCTCGACGTGCAGAACTTGTTGACTTCATTTTGGCCTCTCTTCTCGGCCACCTTGTCGTATTCGGCTTCGGATTCGTCGCCTTTAACACCACGCCGTGACCCCTTCGTCTTCCCCGCTGCCTGCTTCTGGTTTGTTGCAGTCGACACGGGGGCTCCGGTAAAGCCAAAGGTGCGCTTGGGGTTGGTGAGCTTGCCGCAGCCCTCGCAGTACGGCGCTGCGGGATTGTCTTGGAACTGGGAGAGGAGGTAATACGGGGGCGGGATCGCGTCCGACTTTGTAGGGCGGGAAAAGGATGTCGCCCAAGCCATAGCGATAAATAGTAACAAGTGTTGAAATGCTATGGTTGAAGTTACCGCGTTGCCGGGGTGCGGTAGATGTTGTCAAAGGGAGATGACGTCATTGCATACTGAGGGTCCAAGGGTCCTGATCTAGTACCCAACAAGCATTCGCTTAGGTTAGCCTAAATCCCGGCAGTCTAGGGTCACTATCTCTATAAATGAATATTTATCTAACATGTCTATCGAACCCCTACAGTAAAGGTTATTGGAAAGCTTTACCTTTTCGAATACACGAAATTGGCATGCACAATTGAAGTGTTGAAGGAAGGTAAAGCTTGAGAAGTTAACCGTAGACATCGAAAACCTAAGCGGGACCCTTTTGCTATTGGTCCAGAAAAACTCTGCAAAGGTCTGAGTGGTTAAGCTACAAAAAACACATCAACCACAACGTGCCTTGCACTCCTGACTGACTGTGTGGCTTACTGCACAATACAGGGAGGTGTTAAAGGCCACTAACACTGGAATGACGACATGACTTCGGAGTCTGTATAGTGAAAGGAAGGCACGCAGTTCAAGGTGGTGTAGCCTAGTGTGGGCTCCTCAAACCTCCTCACGTTGCCTGGCTCTTCAACCTCACGTTGCCTGGATCCTCAACCTCACGTTAGCTGGCTCCTGGCTCCTGGACCTCACTTTGGCTGGCTTCTGGCTCCCGGACCTCACTTTGGCTGGCTTCTGGTACCTCACTTTGGCTGGCTCCTGGATCTCACTTTGGCTGGCTCCTGGACCTCATTTTGGCTCCTAGCCCTCGCGTTGCCTACAACTTCAAAATTAGGATGCAACGCATCCTAATTTTCAACGTACATAGAGAGCTGCGCCCCTAGAGGTCGGCAAAGCTTTCTATTTTTGTGACAACTGACTTGGTTGGCGCTACCGGGTCAATTATTCTAGTGTCTATTGTACATATCGGCATTGGGTCGGCCACACCCCTTTAATTGGAGGCCTGTCGATGACAACCAGAAATGAAGCCTTATTTCTAACACCTCGCCCAGCTTAACCTCGCGTCGCCTGGCTCCTAGACCTCACGTTGGCTAGGCCCCCACGGGCTGCCTGCAACTCCAAAAATAGAATGCAACGCATTCCAATTTTAAACGTATATGGAGACCTGCATCTCCAGGGGCGTGGAAGCTTTCCAGCTTACTTCCCATTTTATCCCCCAACGCGGGTTCATATTTCGACCCATGCTTACACTTGGATCCATGGGACCTTGGTAAACGCCCTTGGGTACCCATAACCCATCTTGGGTCCATTGGGTCCTTGGCAAATATGTCGGGTCCGGGAAACCTAAGGGTTAGCTAGGAGAGACCCGAGTGTAGAATCATTCACAGTGAGTAGCGTCAAGCTTCGAGCCTAGACTGCCCAGGCACATCATTGTATCAAGTTGGAGGTTTGAGCAACAAGGTATCACGACGAAACTTCACTTCACGTCTGTACACCGCCTGGTAAGGGCCTTTGCTCAGTCCTTCAAGGATGGTGTTATACGTAGAGAGCATCTGGTAGCGTTAAGGATGTCCACACAGCTCCACGGGGCGAAGAGGTTGGGGGTCTTGGGACATGGTGACCTGGCATGATGATGCAGACGAGCCTGCTTCCTGGGTCTCCCTACTCGTCTATAAATGAGCGCTCCTCACCTCTTTCAAGTGGCCGTTTTCATCCCACCGACTCATTATCCTCACAGTTCAGTCCAGCCTTCCAACCCAAATCCCACCAACATCTTCACTTTTGTCTCCCTCGACACTTCCAACAACCAACAACCAACCGTGAATATGAAGACTGCTGTTGTTATCTCTACCCTCCTCGCCACCGCGTACGCTGGCTGCTTTGGCGGCGGCGAAGCCTTTCAGGACAAGGCCACCTCCAGATGGCACGTCCAGCGAGCCTGCGAGGGCTATGACGGCCAACAGGGTGTCTTTCAGGGCTGGTTCGGCCCTGGTGCGGCCAAGACCGTGTGCGTCCAGGTCACCGGCACCCAGAAGATCGACATGCTTGTCCAGAACCTGAACACCGGCGCCGGCTTCGACCTCGGTGACGCCGACTGCACCTACCGCCTGCAGAACGAGATCAACGGATGCGACCATGGTGGCCAGTCAGACGTCTCTGGCTGGAGATTTAAGTGAGTGTGCTTCCGTCCCAGATATAACAAGTGCGATTCGAATTACTAACCCTGTTTCCTCCTTCCCAGGGTTGATCCCAACTCTGGCATTTGCTAGATTTCTTTCGACACCTTCACGCTGTCGAGAAGGACTTGAGAGTCGACGTGAGATTGGGATATGGCACAGGGAGCGGAATGGATGAGCCAGATATTTACCGGGAAGTGAAAAGGAGTTGCGACATGTCTTTGACGTCGGCGGAGTCAGGTAACGCACTGGGTTGGAATTAAAGCACCCAAAATTAAAGATTTTATCTGTAAACTTGTATTCTCAGCTGTTTATAAACAATCCAGCTTAGGTGAAACCTCCGTCTACTACCCTTGTGATTGTTGAAATGAAGGGTATATGAGACTTGATTGATTGACTGAACTGACTGGCGGTGAGGTGGGTGAGGCCCAGACTATTATACACGAGTAGGGTTGACGCCAGGTACAGTACATGCTATGCTACCTTGACCTTGCCCTTCAACAGTCATAGCTAGACCTGTACCGATTTTCAAGTTCATGCAATGGCTTCTGCGCTAGGTCTTCACCGCTTATATAGCATCCTAGGTTATAAATGACGATAACAACATCGTAAAGTCTTACAAAAGATGACACGCTGTTGTATCTGTAGGCTACTCATGCTAAGCACGATCTCTACTCTTCTGTTACCGACCACCTCACAGCTCCGCGGACCGTCTCCAACCTGGGGAATCATGGTCAAATGCTCATCTTTCTTCTCAGATGGTATGTTCTTTGCTCCGTCTTAAAGCACACATACTCGACAATCCCCGTTATCTCACAAGGAACACGTATCAGCAGCTCGCTGCCGGTATTAGAAGTCAATCCAAGGAATAAGGTTCAGAGGGGTGTGGAACTAACCAACGTACGATACAAGCCTTACACATATTAAGATAGAAGACAAATGTACACATATGTTCAACAGATATACAGACGCGGCCAAATCCCGAAATGCCAGGCTAACTAGTATATCTGCTGGGTTAAGGTGGAAATAACTCAGGTCAATCGAATCCTCATATTATAGCGAGTGTATCGTAGTAATCTGGCGTGAAGAGTGTGAGTCTCCTGTGCTCTAAGCTAACTGTAGATATTTTACACTACAAAAGTCAAGGGGAAAAAACGCAATAAGAGGAAACCCACTTCAGACTCATTATCCCTAGAGGCTAAGCCCCTATTCATCGTCTCACCCACACCTCTAGTTCAAGAACCCTCGGCCAAACCCCCTTCCACACACGCACTCGTCTTCCTCCGTCCAAGCCCGCTCTTCTCATACGCGAGGTCAATCATCTTCATCTGCGCAACCGAGTCCTCCGCCTCGATCCAAGCCCTTGTCTCCCTCCCCTTGATCCGATTCACAAACTCTTCCAGTTGGTACCGATACGACATCCACCACTTCTCGCCGTTGATCTCATCGTCTCCACCGTACGCCGTGTGCGAGCTCTTCTCCCGCCACCTCTTCACCGTCACAGAGCCTTCCCTGATCTCAAACGTGTCAAAGACATCCAGCCTATGCCACGCAACAGCGTGTATGAACCCATGGAACCTGACCTCCCTTATCCGGACCTTCTGCCTCGAAGCCGGGAGCGTCTCGTCCGGTACCACGCATTCCCTATGCTTGACCGTGACACACGACGGCGTCCACACTGTTGGGCCGCAGAGCGTACTCTCCGCGACGCCGGTCCCACCATTCGGAAACCGGAACGACGCCTTGAAGGACTTGTCAATCTTATCCTCTGCGTGCGTATTCCCTTTGAAGATGTCCACGTCACAGCTAACACACTCCTCCGGCTCGGCCCCAAACACCGTTCTGAGCGCAGCGAAGCCATAGGTCCCCATATGCATCATCGCTCCGCCGGCAAGTCCGTAATTGAAGCAGATGTCGTCCTTGTGCGTATACCACCAGGGTATCATCGAGCGCGCACGCACATGTACCACATTCTCCGTATCGACCAATCTTTCAAAGGGGGCCCAGGCGGGATGGAACCTGTTATGAAAGGCCTCCATCAGGACCGGCCGCCCGTCTGGTAACCCCCGATGATTCCGGAATAGCGCTTCCGCCTCGACAGAGTTCGCGACCGACGGTTTTTCCAGGAGCACGTGTTTCCCTTTCCGGAGCGCTTTGACGGCCCATTCGTAGTGCAGCGAGTTGGGCAGCGGGATGAAGACGCAGTCGATGTCGGGGTCGTCGATGAGTTCTGCCATTTCTTTTCTCAGCGAGAAAGGATAAACACAGCAGATGTCTCTCTGTTTTTCATACCTTGATAAGACCCCCTGACGTCCGGGATCCTATACTTCTTCGCAAAAGCCTCGGCCTTCTGCCTACTGCGCGAAGACACGGCTTGCACGATGACCTCGGGATGTGATTTGGCGGGGAGAAGGAGAGCCAAGGGACTCCGGGAGATGGAGATCAGTCAGCAGTGCGTAGTATACCGGAAGGAGAATAAGATAAAATGTTATGGGTGCGGCTTACACGATGTTGGCAACGCCCAGAATGCCGAACCTGAGCGCGCCTTCACTCTTTGCTACCCCCCGGGGATTGAAGGCGAACCAGAGCCGGCTCGTAGTAGACCCCATCTCTCGTTTACGGCACAGCGAGCTGACTTTGGGAGAAAATGATGGAATCGAAAAACGGCTATGTGAGGACTTATGGATGCGATCAGAGACAAGTGCCGAGATTGCGGAAGCTGTTGGCATCGTGCAGCTTCGAGTACAGGGAGGGAAGTACACAGTATCCTTTGCGCTCCTTCATTGGGTATTTATTTATAGAACACTGCAAATACGCTGTATATACAAGTATTTGTATCCCTTACTTTGGGGACAAAAGAGATCTACCGACCCCAGGAACCAATTCAGCAACACCACGACAAGCATATCTCCCCCTAGTAAGCCGACCGCTCAATTAACTAGTCTAAAGGCCGCTCATCCTGCCACGCCATCGAAGGAAGCTGACTTTCAGGTTGCGGTTGTGCGGGAATCTCCGATTTCTCAGTAGTCATGACTTTCTCCATCCACGGATATATAGCGTCGTTTGCCGAAGGGTAGCCCATGTGCAAGGCACCCGGGACAAAGCTGGCCTCTTTCGGAGTGCCATACTCAAACATGAGCATCGAGTCTTCGATCGGCATTAGCCCGTCTAGAGTGCCCTGAGGAAGGAAGAAATACAACGTCAGTATGGATTTCTAATTGGTGCTTCTGGGCCCTTCCTGTCGGCATTGAGTAGACTTACATTTACCAGCAGTAGACGCGTAGACTTCCTGTTGACAATCTCGGTCTCGACGAGCGAGAACTTCTTCTGCGCCTCAATCACAAAGTCGTCCGTTTTATTGTAGCCGTACTTCTTCGCCAGCGAGGGGAGCAGGGTGAAGGGGTATTCGTGTCTGTCGATGCACTCGAGCCAGGCCGGTGAGAGAAAATGGTGGGTGCCGGCACCTTGGGCCACGCATCCGATCAGATGGTTGGGATGCGTGTGGGCGATTCGGACGGCGTAGAACCCACCGGCACTCAAGCCCCAGCACATGACTCGTTGCATGTCGAACCGCCCGTCGCGCTCCATCCATTGAAACAGGGAGTCCCACAGCCGGTCTGGCGATTCCGGGTCGGCGGGGTCGGCCGGACACTCGGCTGTGCCCGGGATCTCGACCACGACAGACGCCCACCCGCGCTTGGTGAACTCGTCCAGCCGCGTCGTGTTGTCCGGGCGATACCCATCCAGGCCGGTGAGGAGCAGTACCGTGGGGAACGGCGACTTTTGTTCCCCGACGGCCGGCACGCGAACATAGGCTGGAATTGTGTCCCTATCCTGTCCCTTCTTACACGCATGTGGAATCCGGACGTCTTCGATCGGAGCCTCCCACAGCTCGGCGGCTTTCATGTACACGGCTTTCTGTATTACCCACACAGACCATCTCCGCTGGCAGTTCACCGTAGGAAAGCTGGTAATATACGGGAAACGACCGATACGCAGCACGCATGCCGCTCGCAGGTACAACTTACTCGCCTCCTCTGTTTGGCCCTCGGCCAATACTTGGTCGCCCTTTTTCTCGAGTTCGAGGCCCTTCTGGATAAATTCGCGAGTGTACGCCGAACTCTCGTTCTCCCACCCGCTATTCATCAACGAGATGAAGATGGGCTCGAAGTCGCCGAAGTGGCCGTCGTGAAAAGGGTACACGGAGCGGAGACACGCGTCCCGCCACTTGCTCTCCCACAAGACAGCGAGACTGACATGGTGTGGCACTAGATTAGACGGCATTAGCTGGCGTTCTCTCCATGTTCCTGGACCGCAGAACCTACTCGTGGCGAGGAAGGCTTCTACCCCCATGGCCCAGAACCGTGGAGGAGGACGAATTGGGAGGGGCTCGCTACATGAGCGGCAGCCCGGGGTTATTGGTAGGTCGTTTGGATCCCACCCACGATGTGCCACAGACATCTGCGAACGCCGTTGCCTACACCTATTGCAATCCGTGGGTGCAAGCCCAGCTGCGGCGGAGGAGGAAGAAGATTGCATGGTGCCGAAAGGTAGGTCCGTACTGGAATATGTGTTCTAGATAGAGCCGGTCTTTGATTTGACGATGTCACAAGAGGTGATGGGATGAGGGAAACAGGCCAATGGAACATGGTTCATTATAAGTAGTGGTTAGAACTTGGCCCTGCTTGTGGACAGATCGTGCACGCCGGGTCTCAGGCTGCACACTGTCTGACCGTCGGACTGTATGGCAGTCTGACGAATGCACCATTGTATTTTGCCGTGCTACTGTCACTCTGACCTAGCGATACGCTGACATCTTCCTCGCGTCACCTATGCATGTGAAAGGACGCGTCATTCATTCAAAAGCATGATGGCATCGTACACGACCGCCGTGGCTGGGCGGCGTTGGGGGGATGTGGATATAATAGACATATGCATATCCAGGGGTATCGGTGTAAGACTCGGCATGACATTTCACCAAAAAAAAAAACAAAAAAAAAAAAAAAACAAGGCAGGGTAAAGCTGTCGAGATGTGCCTATTTCTTGCCCTCGTAGTAGTGGGCCATCTCCAGGCCGGCACGCCTGAAGCCACACTTGACGTAGAAGCCCTCGTTTGCCTCGCTGCAGTCGAGGATGGTCTTGTAGCAGCCGACCTTTTCGGCGATGAAGTCGAGCGCTTGTATCAGCCGGAGGCCGAGCTTCTTGCCTTGTTGGTCCTTTGCGACGGCGATGTCTTCGATATGGCCGACGAGACCGAGGCCATGAATGCTGCAGCACAGAGCGAAAATCAACAATCGGTTCTAAACACGGGCGCAGAGCTCCCGTGGAGACTTACAATTTCCTTTCTACAAGGAGATTCCCCGTGCCGACGATCTTTCCAGTGCTCGTATCCTCGATGACAAGCACGTGGTAGGTATCTTGTGACATAATCCAGTTGTACCGTTCGCTGAATGCCTCTTTGCTAATTTCCCCGACCGTGGTCAGGACCCGCAGGCAATCGAGGAATCCGGCATCATAATCAGACAGACGCAGGGACCGGGCGACGTAGCCTTCAGGGAGAGCGGCAGCGACAGCCGGGGAAATGAGGTCGGCTGAGAAAAGGCCTGACTCGGACATGATGCAGGGTGGCGATGTAACGCGATGTAACGGAAGATATCAATTAGGGCTAGGGTCCCCGACAGGCACGGGGGCCAGTTCCCGGCTGCTGTTGTCGTTCTCGGTGAGTAAAAGTGTGATAGTATCGCAAGCCGTACAGGGAAGGTAGGCAAATGTATTTGCGTCAAGTTTTGTCACAGAGCAAACGAACGGCTGAGTGTATCTGGCTCGATGTATCTAGTGCAAGGAATGGAGGGGAAGCGCAGACAGTGTGGGAATGATGGACACAGGTAGGTGAGCAAAGGGAAGGTGAGGGTCTGGCTGCTTTTATCTCGAGGAAATCAACAAACTCGCCGACAACAAGATGACAGGAGAGAGCCGACAAATCAATATTATTATTAGAAGAATCTCTCGACCTAACCAAGATTAGGTAGAGTCAGGGCTGTGTTCGCTGGTTCAGCAGGGGCAGCTGAGCCTGCCGGGTGGAGGCGACAGGGGACCAAGGTTTAGCCTCAAATGCAGGTACAACACAGGCGAGCGGGTGCTATGTAGCAGTATACGAGCGCTATCCACAGGGTGACAGGGCAGCAACACACCTCAGCTGGCACCAAGGGTACACCAGCATTCGCCAATCATGGCAACCAATTGATGTGGAGATCTTGGTTTCTTCAGCTGACCTAATATAGCATCGCCACCCATACGTATTCCATCTTGCAAACTTGATGTTGATGAGGAAGGGAGCTTCAAAAAAGAGAGCTCGCACCATGATATTTCTTCTGCATTTCCACGTAAAGCATTGTCACGGCGACCACTTCTTCATTTCCTGTCATGTCTACCTATGTCACGATGCAATCGCAAACAACATAGCGTCAGTAGTGGTACTAGTACAAACCATCAGGGATCCCAGGCCACACCTACAGGAGACTGCCCAATGAGACACCTCGAATTCAGTGAGTTTGCCCCACCGAAGATCGCCACCATAGCATCACATGTCATGCCACCGCCATGCCTCTCCTTCGTTCATTGGGACCTCCAGGTAAGCTTGGGTCTCAGCGGCAAGCCAAAGACTCCCCTCTAACACAGTACAAGTATATCACACAGCTTATGAATCGCCGGGCAGGGATGGACAAGGTTAGTGTAAAACAGCATACAGCGTACTCTGTTCACCATTGCGTGCTGGAGCAGGATTGCTAGCACAGTTCTCGCTTCTGCTCTGCAGTCTCTCGGCTTCTCTTCTCCCCGATCAAGATCCGTGTCGATTCTTCTCACGTGCTAACCTGTCTCTCGTGAGCCGGCTTAACCCAGACATGAAAGATGGCCACTCACAACGACTGTACCCCGCAGCGCCCCTGCGGACTGCCTCTGTCCCCGCCGAGTTGCCCGCACCGCGCCCGACCGGCACGCTTCTGCCAGGCCCGATAGCGAGGGCAGTCAGTTTCGCCACCAGGTCGACATCCCTGGCTCTCCGTGTCGGCACAGCCATCGGTGCTTACGGTCTCGGGGCCGCCAAGGTCACCACCCTCTCCAGCCTTGAACTGGGCCGGGGCATTCTCGACGGCATCCTGAGCCGGGCAGGCCGCGATGTCTATCTTGGTTCGCGGTCCGAGGTTGCCCGTGCCGACGCCGAGTCCGTCCTGGCTTCGAACCTGGAGGCCTTGCACCACACCATGACACGCGTCGTCTTCTGGACCTCAGCTGGCTTCCATGCGGCCGGCACCACGGTGTCGACTGCCTCCGAGATCTCTCTCCTATTCCTCTCCGTCCTCGACCAGTTCTTCGGCTCGACCGACTCGTCCAAGGCCATAGCCAGCATCATCACTCTGATCCGCCGCGAGTTTCAGAATCCTGCAACCGGTGTCGAGGGGGAGAAGGTCGGCGTGGTCGACTTGATCCTCGGCCTCTGCGGCTTGGCCTACCTCCAAAAACGATGTCGGAAGATGATACAGGAGGAGCACCGCTCACTCGGCTATGAAGAGATCATCTGGGACGTGGTCGTCCTCAAGGACGGGGAGCGTATCGACACCGTGCAGGAGGGGGTCCGCACCTCAAACCCGACGAGACGGTCATTCGAATGCGATTCGAGCGCGTACGACGGCCTTGACGACGATTACCCCGAGGCTCAGTTAAGGCAACAGATGATCAAGATGCTGCCAGAGGACGCCGAGGTATCCGTGTCGACCTCGACAACCATGACGAAGATCATCACCGTCGATATTCGAAATGCGCCCATTATGCCAATCCCTTCCTTCCCAGGCCTAAGTATCGTCCAGAGCGAAATCAGTGAGCCACAGCCCTCGACACCAGCAAGCCAGGGACAGCCGTCGAGTTACCGGGTTGTGTATAACGTCAGTAGAAACAAAGTGGAAAAGATACCAGCTACCGACAAGACCGTGGAGCCAGTTGAGCGTGTTGTCGAGGAAGTCGGTGGCGAGAGCAACCTTCAGCCCCCTCCGACACCGTCGACCTTGTCCAAGGTGCGTGACAAAGGGTCTCTCCCATCGACATCCCCGGTCTCCCCCAGTTCCACAGAGAAGAGATCTCCGAAAGGTTCATCCCTCCCCAGCACGGAGTGGCATGCGAAAGAACACGGGGCAAATCAGAAGAGAGCAAGAAAGCCTTTGGACGAACCACAAACACCAGACAAGAGCCCCTGCGTCGGAACGCTATCGAGTAACACCGAACCCAGGGGCCACAAGCTCTGTATGAAGACCAGTGGTCCAGCCACGAAGGCAGTCGAGAAAGGGACAGGCGTATCGAAAGCCTCGAGGAAGAACTCGCTTCCAAGCTATACGAACTTGCTAAACCGCGATTCGAGTTCCGACACGGGATCCAGTTCCAAGAAGAAGTCAAAACCTAAGCCTCCATGGGGTAGCCACAAGCCAGCCCCAGGCAGGTCGCCGAGGACAGCTGCACGAGGATTCAACTCCGAACGTACTGCCGCCGCTTTGACCTCGAACCGCGAAGCACCCGCGACACCGCAACCAGCACGACTCGGAGACCCCAACTACTTCTCCTCGACCGATCTGGGCTCCTTGGGCATTCCGTCAGAGGGGGGTCGGCTCTGCCCCCCCAAACCGATGTCCCCAGCCAATGACGGTCGGCGGAGCTCTGTCGTGTCACTGACGGACACGTTATCTGTCCATTCGTTCGGCACCCCAACATCACCGACAGTTCGCCGAACGGAGGCTTCGGGCGGCGATGCCACGGGCATGCCGTCTGCCAAGAGGGGCCATCGCCGAGCATCGTCGCAGACCGCCAGCCTCCGTCCTCCGAGCATATACAGCCTCGGCACCCGTGGTTCCCAGGCATCGCTCCTCTTGTCCTCGGTTCATGCGAAGAGTGCGTACAGCGACTCGGAGGCTCTCGACAGTCTGCGTCGGTCGGGCGAAGTGCGCGGAATGTTCCCCGAGTTCCACCTCTTGCGCAACATCACGAGGTACAGCCGTTTTGCCTCGGCCGTGTACGGGCATAACTTCCTCAAGCTGATGGGCATCTTGAAGGATCGGCCCGTTCCAAACATAGCCGACGAGATCCATCACGAAGTTAGATCGTTTGCCCATCACGTCAAGCTACCGCCCGACAGTATCCTGCTCGCCTCCTTCGTCGACCCCCAAGGTGGCTCTGATTCCACGGGAGCCACCGACACCGGCATACCTCTTGTCCACACGATCGCCCTCGATGAGGAGTCCAAGGCCGTCGTTCTTACCTGCCGCGGTACGCTGGGATTCGAAGATGTCCTGGCTGACATGATGTGCGAATACGACGATCTCGTCTGGAGGGGGAAGGAGTACAAGGTCCACAAGGGCATCCACGCGTCAGCACGCCGACTGCTCTACGGTGGCGACGGCAGGGTGCTCATCACCATCAGGGCTGCTCTGGAGCAGTACCCCGACTATGGACTGGTGCTCTGCGGCCATTCCCTCGGGGGTGCAGTCACGGCTCTTCTGGGTGCCATGTTGGCGGAGCCCTCGACGTCGGGGACCGGCTTTGTCATTTCGGCGGCAGAGCACCGTCGTCTCCTCAACGACCCCGGCTCTCCCGAGGTCCCTACGCACATATGCTTGCCTTCGGGCAGGCCGATACACGTGTATGCGTACGGTCCTCCGGCAACCATGTCCCCCTCACTGCAGAAGGTGACCAAGGGCTTGATCACTAGCGTGGTCCACGGGAACGACATGGTGCCCTATCTCTCTCTCGGCGTGCTTCACGACTTCCAGGCGCTCGCACTGGCCTTCAAGTCGGACAATTCCGAGGCCAAGGCCGAGGTGAAACGTCGAGTGTGGGAAGGACTGTGTTCGGGCCTCGCGGAGAAGTGGTACAATAACGCGACCAAACAGAAGGACGAGGACGACGATAACTGGGTCTACGTCGCACTCAAGACGCTGCGCGTGAGCATGATGAGCTCCAAGCTGCTGCCGCCGGGCGAGGTCTTCTCGGTCGAGACGAAGGCTGTCATGAGGAGAGATGCCTTCACGCAGCCGAGTTTGGACAATGTCGGAAAGCCGGCCACGCGGATTATCCTGAAGTATATCCGGGATGTCGAGGCTTACTTTAGGGAAGTTCGGTTCGGCTCTAGCATGTTGACGGACCACAGTCCGGGACGATATGAGAATGCATTAAGAAGGCTGGCATTGGGAGCGATAGAAGCGTGATCATGATGGTATTGGAAGACGACATATGTTTGTATAGCAGAGGAACACTTGGAATGGATACACATGTGCATAAATGGTAGATGTCAGATATACTACATGGTTGGTTTTATTTGGGGTATGTGCGTATATACAAAATCTTCGTATTTATTGCCTTCCTCTTACTCGTCCTTCACTGGCAAGATCTTCCCCTCCTCATCGTAGAAGATCTCCTTGACCTTGACGTTCCTCAGGTGGCTGACGCCCTTGCTGAGCTCGCAGTCGTGGTGGAAAAGCCACCAGCGGCCCTGGAACTCGACGATGGAGTGGTGGGTGGTCCAGCCGAGGACGGGCTCGAGGATGCGGCCGGCGTAGGTGAAGGGACCCAGGGGCGACTTGCTGGTGGCGTAGACGAGGTAGTGGGTGTCGCCGGTGGAGTAGCTGAAGTAGTACGTGTCGCCGCGCTTGTGCATCCAGGCGGCCTCGAAGAAGCGCCGGTCGTGGTCGTCGGCGTCGATGGGCTCGCCCGTCTCGGGGGCCAGGATGACGAGGTCGCGGGCGGGCGCGGCGAAGGACCGCATGTCGGCCGACAGGGGCGCGACCTTGGGGAACAGGGCCTTGACGCCCGGCCCGCTCGGCTCGTTGGGCCCGACGAGGGAGGCGTCGAACTTGGGCACGCCGTGCGCGTCCACCTCGTCGCTCTGGTAGCACTGCAGCTGGCCGCCCCAGAGGCCACCAAAGTACAGGAAGGCGTCGCCCGTGTCCGGGTCGACGAACGAGGCCGGGTCGATGCTGAAGCTGCCCGGGATGGGCTCCGGGTCGGCGGTGAAGGGGCCGGCGGGCGAGTCGCCGACGGCGACGCCGATGCGGAAGACGTCGTCCTTGTCGCGCGCCGGGAAGAAGAGGTAGTACTTGCCGTCCTTGGTGGCGGCGTCGGGGGCCCAGAGCTGCTTGGACACCCACGGCACGTCCTCGGCGCGCAGCACAACGCCGTGGTCCGTCACGTTGTCCGGGCCGTAGGGCGGGTCCAGGTTCGAGGTAGAGAAGACGTGGTAGTCGGCCATGTCGTACTGGTCGCCGTTGTCGTTGAACTGGATGTCCGTTTCCCGGTCGTGCGACGGGTAGATGTACACCTTGCCCTCGAACACGTGCGCCGACGGATCGGCCGTGTAGAGGTGGGTGATCAGGGGAGGGGACATTTTGATCTTTTTTTTTATTTGTTTCCTGTTTCAGGGACTGGTTGTCTCGAAATCCTGTCGTTTTCGAGTTGGATGTCTTTTGCAGAACACTGTTCGAGTTGAGGCTCTGGCTCTCTTTCACGTGGGTGCCAAGGGATGGTGAGGTGAGGTGGGGGTTGGTTACTCGAACAACTTTATATTACCTCGAACTTGATAATTGGGAATTTCCTTTTGTTCCAGTGAAAGATCTGACTATCGTCGACTTCAATTCCCCAATTGTCCTCTTCTTTTATACCTGTCTAGACTACTTAGCTAGTATAACCTTCCCCATGCTTGTGTCCCAGCTAGCCGGGGAAATGGGGAATGGCCCATGGGCAGGCATCTCCTCATTGCTATTTATCCTATTTAACCGGATCGCGAACAGCACCCCACCATCCACTACGTAGCGAACCTTGGGTATTTGCTAAATTGACTCGCTCCGTCTCTCTGGAGAAGCTACCTACTGTGTTTACCTCGGTATGTGCTACCAACGCGGACTAGTGAGGGGTACAGCAGTACAGCAGTATCGGAGCTTAATATTTACTATATGCAGTTGCAAGCGCGCAACCTCTGCAGCGAGGGCTAACAGACACTTATGGGGTGAAGATGAGAGAATATCCTATGTAAGATGATGGGAATCTCTCCAATATGTCACTTACTTGATGGATGCGGATTTATGAAGTCGGGCTGAGCATTCTGTCACGTCTTGTCGATGAACTGGAAAACAGCGTACAGTATTTGTGCACAGCCATATCCCATGTGGCTGGTGCTTCTACCAGCCACAAGATCATGGCTGAGGCTCAGAGCAAGCAACAATCCAGATGCATGATCGTCCTAAGAAGAGGAGAATACTATTCCTAGTTCCCACACAGATAAAATGACATCTACACCTCGTGACCACATCCATAATGGAGCCCCCCATCCTCATCCATCTCCCCAAAAGCGACCATTTCATCTGAGACTGCGCCAAACGAAGAAGCGACGCGCAGCGTGTCCGCGACGGTGGCGTTGATGGTCGTCTTGGGGATGATGCGCGGGCCGTCGGTCGACAGGATGGCGATGGCGTTCGCAGCGGCGCGAGCGTTGACCGTCAGCGTCTGGGGGTCCGGGTTATCGATGGTGTCGCAGGCCTGGTGGTAGCACGGGTCCTGTGCTGGTGCCGTGCCGGTGTTGATGAACTGTTGATTCAGTCAGTCAGTCTTCACCACATTTATACCTCTCTACCCTATTTGGGTTGGTGATACAACATACCCCGATAGGCTTATTCAAGATCCCCCAGAACGAAGCATAGTCACTCCCGTTCGTGAGCACCGCCGGTGTGACGGGAAGTCCCTTGCTAGCGTAATAGTCCTCGAAGATCTTCTCGATGACCTCGGACCCGCGGGGCGCGACGCTGCCGTGCGTGCTGCCGTCGACGTCGCCGACGCCGTAGTAGCCCTTGGACACCATGTCGAAGTTCATGTACACCAGGATCCTGTTGATCTCGGCCGCCGTCAGGCTGTTGCAGTAGTACTTTGATCCCACGAGCCCGTTCTCCTCGGCGCCCCACCAGGCGAACCGGACCTTCGTCTTCGTCTTGTACTTGAGCACCGCTTTGGAGAGCTCGAGGAGGAGAGATGTACCGGAGCCTGGAGTCTGGTTAGCGAATCATCTTTGGGGCAGTCGATCTCCGGTCTAAACACACCGTCGTCGTTGATACCAGGTCCGGCCTGGACACTGTCAAGATGCGCACCCAACTATACACAGAGTCATGTCAGAACATGCAGCAAATCGGGAGTTTCAGTGTTTCAGTTTCATCCCACGTACCACGACCACATTATCCGGGTCTCCCGCAATAGTCTCGAGGAAGACATTCTGCGTCACGCGCGTCTCGACAATCTGGTCCTGCTGGAAATATCCCTGGATCTTCTCCCCATCCTGGATCCTTTTCCTGAACGCCAGGCCATCGGCCTGATTGATGAAGCCCGCGGGGACAAAGTCGGCACTCGGCGCACTCAGCGTGCCGGCCGTGACGTTGGTCCAGACGTTGTTATACACGATGACAGCCGCCGCGCCCGCCGCAGCCGCAGGCCTGACCCGGCCCGCGAGCGTGCCACCCGTGGGACACGCGAAACGGTCGACCAGGACAATCTTGCCCACGACATCCAGCCCGGCGTAATTCGCGGCGGTGCACCCCGCCGCGCCCTCGGGCCCGAGGACGACGTCGGCGGTGACACCCCCCGCGGGCGTGGAAGGCGAGTACGTGAGCCCGTACACGTAGACGCCCTCGCCGCCGAGCTTCAGCTCGATGGACCGCACGAGGTTGAACAGGCTCGGGAAGTCCTGCTTCCAAGCCCTGGCGCCCTTGAGGCGGGAGACGTGCTTCCAGACGTAGTCGACCGACGCCGCGTACCCCGGGAGCCCGAACGCTCTGTTGCCCCCGTTGGCCGAGGCGATCTTGTCGAGGGCCGTCAGGTGGGACATGAGACTGTGTGATTCGGGTAACCTTTAGTATGCCTCTTCCTTCCTCTTTGAATGATATGGGTGGAATTACTTCTTCGTCTTGATGTCGGCTTGCAACCGTTTCGAGTTGATCTTGGGTCTCAGATCTAGTGTCGCATCTGAGCCCGAGATGAGTGGCAATAGCGCCACAACCGTATGTAAGAACTTCATGGCGCTCGATCGATAGACGAGAAGTGACGCAGAACTCGCACAAGATCCAAACGACTACTCATCCACAGACAATATATATATACCCATATCCAAACACAAACATTTCCCACCTCTCGGCAGGCCTTCAATCTTCCGGCCTCTCTTCATTGATAGGTTCGACCAAACTCCAAAGGCTCTTGGCCAATTGGCAATTGCGACCCCTTGTCGGAATCGGGCAGGTGAGGAGCGCCAAGCACGGAGCGCCAACCCGCCGAGACCAGACCGTTCGAACTAGACTAGATGACTGACGTGCTTTCTCACTTGAGAGTACACTAGACAGATAATTGATACTGGACAAGAGAAGGAACAGAGAAACCCCAGTTAGTTTATGTAACAGGTTTTATACAGCAGTAGAGAGAAGAGGAATGCATAGCTCACTCTTCCGGTTCGGTTGATGCCATCACCAAATGATGCCAACACAAAACATGGGACGGGAAGAAGCAGGTCGCGGGTTGTTAAACTAATGCTCTCGCGCATAAAACACTTCTTCAAGGGTGGGTGGTGGCCGGTCAGGTCTACCTATCTAAACGAACACCGATGCTATTTAGATACACTAAGACATATCTCCTCTTCCCTCTCTCCCCTCTCACACTCTCACACTCTCTTCCCGCTCTGTCGGTATACCCTTCCCTCCTTTTCTCAACAGGTAGTCTAGATTGTTCGCTGACCACAAGAGGTATGCTCTGCGTACTTGTCTTCGTTCCGCTTGCAATACCCAAATCGCTACAACTTATTTCTGACTGCAAGGCGACATATTCCCACCTGCTACAACGCCTTCCTGCGCGCCGCCTTCGGCCGCCTCATGTAGCCGCCGCTAGACACAGATGGGGTTGGTGCTCTCAACTAACTGGCACTCCCGGTAGCCGTGGCCTGTGCCGCTTGTTGCACAGCCGCCTGTGCGTTGGCCTCTGCTTGGTTGAAAGCACTCTGAATCACCGATTGCTCCTCGGGCGACAGGTGCGATGTGATGCTGGAGTAGAATTGCGGGTTCTCTTGTTGCATTTCTATTCGTCCGCAAGGTCAGTTGCCAACTATGACATAAATCCCCAAAAGGGGTTGGGAAGGGGAGGGACGCTGAAACTTACTCAGTAGGGCACCACGCAAGAGCTGGTAAGGCTCGAGCTTGTCCAGAGGCGACTCCAGGAGGACGCTATCCTCCCCGAGTTCCTCGTCCGAGTCGTCCTGGTACTGGTTGCGCGCCTGGCTGAACTTCTGGGCTTCTTCGTTGAGGAATTCGAGATAGGCCGTGCTCTCGTCCCGGCCCTCGCCCTGTTCCTCTTCCGGACCCTCGTCGGCCGTCCAGTTGGCATCGTCATCGCCCCACTCGTCCTCGTCGTCGACGTCGTACGTGCTGGCATCGAACGTAAAGTCGTCCTTCAACGCCTCCTCGCGGTTCCGCATCGCGATAGGCAGCGTCTTGAAGAGAGACGTAATTCCCTGGAGTAGCCTGGGCCAGCCGGTCGACACGCTGGCCGGAATCTGATCCGGGCCAAGGCTGAGCAGTGAGATAATGGCCACGATGCAGAGCTTCTTGTCGTGCACACGGCTGAACTGTTCCATGTTGCTGAACCAGAGGCTGAAGAACTTGTTCGTCCAGCCGTTAGACTCGAGCACGTGCAGTGCCAGGATCGGGTTGTAATAGATGGCATTGATGACCATCTCCATCAGGTGAATCCGGTACGACTTGAGCTTCACGTCACTGTTGTTGAGCACGTTCATGGCCATGGAGATGAAGCCGTTGACGGACTGGTCGATGTGGCCGCGGAGGCTCAGCATCATGGCCTCGGCCAGTTTGCAGGCGCAGATGCGGTCAACACCTCCCATCTTGTTGTCCTGGAACAGATCGGCCACCATGGAGTAGAGGGCCGCGATGTACTCGGGCTTCTGCGTCAGCTGAGCTGCGCCGTACTGGACAAAGTTGTCGAGGGCAGGCAGCATATCCTCGAGATAGAGCTCAGCACCCGACTTAAAGGTGGCGTGGATGAGCTCGAAGGCTTGCCACATGATGGGCGAGATTCCCTTGGCGGCAAAAGTGCAGCTGTCAATTATTTCGAAAACCTCGTTGTAGAGATCTAAAAGGGGGGTAGGCGGGATCAGTTAGTGTCCGGGACAGACGCTCGTGAAGACTACTTACCATATAATTTGTTCTGCAGCGTAATCTGGACGACGGGCATCAGAACGGCCTCGATATGTAGAAGCACATCCGGCGTGCTCTCCAGGGTGAGGATCAGGGTGCCGATAGTCTGAAGAACACCCAGGGCGGTGATGCTCTTGTCATCCAAGTAATCGCCGTACTCTTCATCGTCGTTGCGGCTTTCGTTCTTCTCCAGAAGCTCACGCACGATTCGGAGATATGTGTCACGCAGCTGCTCGCTCAGAGCGACGGCGAACGGCGTGAGCTCGGGCGCGAATACCTCGACGAAGTCCTCCATGACGTTGGCGAGCGCGTCGATGTCGCACTCGTTGGCAAGCTTCAGTAACTGCTGCATGATGGTGGGGATGCTGTGCTGCATGCTGACGCGGATCGTGTCGTGTCTGATCAGGGGCTGGAGAGCCAAGGCTGCCGTGACTCGGACAGGCAGCTCGGAATCGGCCATGCAGTCGAGGATGTGGCGGTAGATGACGAGCAGGTTGTTCTCCTCCTTGAAATTTAGCTGCTCGAACTTCTCGATCGTGTCGCAAGCCCGGGCTCGCAGATAGCCTTGCGGGCTGGTGAAGTCGGGGAAGACGTAGCGGACGAGGAAGTACTCGACCTGGTCGGCGATGGGGCTCTTCTTGCCGAGAAGGACGGGCGCCAGGGTGCCGATCATCCGCAGGGCGCCTTCCTTTGCAATGTGGTTCTTGCTCTCGTTGGGCGCCTGCTCGTACTCGCTCACCACGCTGTTAATGAACTGCAGCAGCTCGAACGTCTGTTTTCTCCGGGCCTTTGTGAGCGTGACGAGGAAGTTGGTTGCAGCGACGTCGGGTGCCGAGGCCTCCTCGTAAAAGTTCAGCTTGCGGTGCAGATACTCCTCGGGCTCGTCCTGGAACTTCTCCACGTCCTCCGGGCTGAGACACAAGACGGGAAAGACGAGGTGCGTGACGAGATTGTTGAGATGCGGCCTCATGAGATTCCAGGTAGACTTGGGACGGCAGCATTCGTCGAGGAAGACGAGCGTGTACGAGAGGCAAGGCTTGCTCAGCCAAGTCGTCTTTGAAACCCATTTTTCGATCTCGGCCAGGTAGTGCTTCATGATCTCGGGCGCAATCGTGGTCTCGAAATCTTTGGCGAACTTGACAGTCTCCTCCCTCTTCACCGTCAGGCCCTGAGAGTTACCATGTCTGCGTATAGGTAGTTAGCTAAGCACGCCCGGCTTTCGTCGGCCGACAGAGGCGCCGAAGGGGTCAGGGATGGGTTGGCTGACCTGATCCAGAGCCTGTTGAGGTTGAAGTAAGCCCATTTCTTAGCCTTCCACCAATGGTGGCGCTCCCTGTCTTCGACATCCGCGGGCATGGCCGAGGCTGGTATCGCTTTAGAAATAGTCTGCAGAAATATAGTACACCATCCGATGTTGACCTCGCGGTTCATTAAATATCTGGAAAGCTCAAGCTGCTTTGTGCAGTCAGCACCACCATCATGATCATCACGAGGGGGGCGAGCCTTACCCATGTCGCGTGTTTATAAGCTTTTAAGGCGATATGGAGCATCTCTCCAGCCTCGTCACTCTCTTGGTTTACCAGCTCGTTACAGACTTGTTGCAGGCGGGGAAAGCTCGCCTCGACGATCTTGTCGAAGTCTTCTCTGCTTGCATCTTCGGACCCCTTGAAACGATAGGCACGGCAGGTGGCGAGGAGGCACTGGAGGCCAGCGAGCACCGACGGCGGGTCGTTGGCATGGAGGAGCTGCAGGGTGATGTCCATAAAGCTGGGCCACTTGCCCGGGAAATCGTAGTGGAGGATGCGCTGGATCAGCTGCAGCAACTGTTGTCGCACCGGCCCACGCGAGTTGGCGAGGATGGGAAGGATGCGGTCGCGGAAGCGTTGCTTCTCATCTTCGGCAATCAGAGGGTCGTCGGGATAGTGATCGCTCCGTGACCAGCCCCTATTTGTCCGATTCTTCAGATAGATTACCGCTGCAGACCTTAAGTGTCAGACGAAGGTTTATTGCTACGGCTCGGGGGGGGGGGGACAAAGGAGCGTACTCGAGAGTCGGACAGAATCGTCGGCCTCGGTGCTGAGAATATCGAGGAGGACATCGGTAAAGCCCGGGTGTCCTTCCGCCTGCAGATTGAGAAAGATGGCATTAGCGAGATAGGACAAGTGGCAGACAGGAGAGCACTGATTGGTATGTGGATGGCTAGAGCAGAGGGGTGCGATGCAGAAAGGCCGGCTGGGGATGAATGGGTCAACCATGTCATACCTGCTTCAGTTCGATCTCAGCAGCGCGGCGGAGGTTGGCGTCGGGTGAAAGAGTCGCATGAACCCGACTCCTGACAACGTTGACATCCATCTTGAAGGGACCAGGTGGGACGGTCAATCGCACTTTCGACGAGATATCTGACAGAAAGAAAGAGAAATAAGTTTATCGAGGAATAGGGGCGGGGCAATGGTCAAAGTTGGGTATATCGATGCAACAAGATGGAAAGCAGCTATGTCCGAACTGGCCTCAAGGGCGAGCGCATGGATGCCGCGGTGACGGGAGTTCGGCAGGAGACGAAGCCACGCTCTGGGCACGGAGTTGATCCTCGTCAGCAAGAGGGTGGCCGGAGTTGCAGTGCGGATGTTGCGTGGTGTTGTGGACTGTAAATACAACTTTAATCAAATCGAAGAATTAGTATGATTGAGTGTGAATGTGGATAGGCTGATATTGGTTAGGCGCTGGGCATTTCGCACAACACAATGGACGAGGGTTTCAGCTAACTTCACTTAACAGGATGCATTGTACCTGCCTACCACATGCCTAACCTTACCATGACAGTCCGGCAAATGCCTAAAACTTCGTCAGAATGGCGCTGTCAGCGCTGATGTAAGGCCCAGAAAAACTTTTACTAGGGAGATGGCATAATGGTTACAGGACTTGCAATGCAGCGTACCTGCTACAAGCTGTGTACAAGTGGGAGTGACGTGTTATACCGCTACTCTAGCGTGGGATGGAGGGGTAATCCAAGTATCTGTATGTAGGTGGGTAGAGGCAGGAACCTCGAGGGTCGAAGGCTTTCTACATACAGTTCATGTGGGACAACCCTTCTTTCTTCCTTGTCGAGGGTTGATCAGATCAACTTACCTAAGCACACTGTGAACTCTGTTTACCACATTGCCTTGGAAAGTAGATAACCTGAATGCTGTGCAGCCGCTGTTCACCGTTACAACCTCCTGTTCGTGCTTATATATCTATCTAGCCTAACAAGAAGAGAACTGAAAACGCTGATTCCTGGGGAATGTTTCTCCACCACTATGAAAACCAACAAATACAGGAGTATAATGTAAGAGACAACAAGTAAAACCTCTGTGTGTACTTGTCTAATCTGCACCCTCTGAGAAGTTTCGAGTCGACAACCGAGTTTGACGGGCTGACACGCCAGAGTGACCTTGTTTGTGGCAGTGGCAGGTTCGCATTTGAACAGAATCGATAGGCGCTGCGGAAGCCACTAGAGGAGGGGGAGGGGGATTCCCTTAAAGTTTAGGGCCCACTGTTCCGCGGCTCTAAAATTCTTGTTTTCCCCTGTGTTCACTGTTGGCCGGTGGAAGACCCACCTTGCCAGTGCGATACTTCACAGTAATTTCAAGTTGCTATTTATTTAAATACGCCAAATGTAGTTATACAATCAGCCACTCTTGATGGCTTTAAACTCGGAACAGGCTTCGAAGGATAACATGGAATAGATAACAGACTCCAAAAGCAATTGCATGGCCAACTACCGCTTATTACTGCCCTACAATGGCAGGCACTAGGTACCACCGACAGATCATGAAGAACCGTCCGGTCAACCTTATGCCACATGCGGCTTGCCACCGATACACGGTGTGATAGACGCAAGATCACGCACACAGCAACCGACATGTATCGGTATAGAGATATAGCTTGTTAAGCACTACATGATTCCAATGCTTTGCCGACAAAGCGGCCCAAGCACATCCTCATACCGAAACCGCTCCAACATCAAGCCAGTATAAACACGAGATCCCCGGAACTTGGAATCCAATATGCCTGCGTTTGAATTCAATAGCCGAGACCATCCACTATCCAGCAGCAAGTACCTAGGCTCATAACTGGGTGTGAGGACAGTAACGGGAGATTTTTCGTCTCCCGTCTGGGGTTTCCACGTGCTGACTCCAATGCGAACCTGCAGTCCTCGGCCAGTTTCCGCTAGGCACGCTGTCCATGTCATGGTATGGGCAAATCCGGTCCGAGAAGGAAGGCGCTGAGACCGGTTTATAGGCGAGAACATAGCCGCAGAAGAAGGGTGAAGCATTGACAGACGCAACAAAATGCAACAGAACGTAACACAATGGAAGTTGAACAGTGAAAGGCCATACAGGTGATATGGTCCAGACATCTCTTTAATCCTAGGGACTGGCAGAGAATTTCTATACATTAAACAACCTCAACCCGGATATTCCAGATACGGACAAAGGATAGCATCGCCGAAGTATGTATCTTGAAACCACGAGCGGGCCCAGTGGTGTACACTCTCCCAGAAAGCGCAGAACAGATGGTACAATAGTAAGCTCCTCCGTCGAAGGAAAGCAGACGCGTTCTGGACCAGTGGGTATGTAGGTATGTGGAAAGAGAGGTCCAAGCCGGAAGGGTTCAGCCGTGATGATTCTTATCCAGGCCGTACCCATTTGGCGAGCCGGTAATGGAGACAACGGAAAGGAAAGGCTGGCCAGTTGACCAGCTGATCTCGTGCTGGCTGATGGACGCAGCTAAGCAGAAAACATGACATAAAACTCTGGGGCGTGGGTAAAGGCATGTAGGGGCCAACAAAACAGGTCTTGGGTATGTGATAGCCCAAACGGTTCCGATAGTCTCACCTTCACTCCTCTGGGATTTCTCATATTATGCTGCTGTGCAGCAAATAGTGCAGGTGCAACACGAATCCGCTCCACGAGGTGAAAGGTCCATTTTGTCATCCCGGATTTGCTGGAGATGGGTCCCTTCACTTCCAGTGGCATTTGTCCAGAGGTAGGTAGTCCCGTGACTTTTTGGTTGTGGTCTGCGTGTTAGCGAGCTCATAAAGCGGATAGGGGAAAGGTCATCCATGGAGAAAGAGCCTGGGTGGCAAGGTATAAATGAGATGGATAACTCCTTTCGCTGAGGTTGGCATAGGTATATATACAAGCCATCGTCCAAGTGCTCACCTCGCTGTCCGGATCGCATGCCGTATCTATTAGCGTAACAATCGTGTCGAACATCCCACCATAGTGCTCGTCCATAAACCGGCAATGGACCTAGAGAGAGAGCCATGGATGTAAAAAGAAAAGCCTCCAACCGTGGCTGGATCCGGACAGCAGAGGGGACGCGGTATTAGGCTGGCAAGTAGCCATGACAGAGAATCCTTTTCCCCATTTAGAGAAACGAGGTCGACATCTGGGGTCTTGAAAGGAAATAAGAGAAAAATGAGACCATCCACCGCACCAGAACTGCCGCGGAGATTGGTACGCCATAATGTGCATGGCCAGTCAAATGCACAGAGTCGAGGAGAGAGAATCCGTCCCAGGGTAGTACGCCGTATCCAGTGTGGTAAAAAGGAAAGGTTCATGTGCGATCAATCGTAAATCAGATGGCTCCATATGTGATGAACTGCATGAACTCGAGTTTGGTCCAGTGTCATGATAGTCCAACGGCATTACTTCAAGAAAGTTTGCAACTTGCAACTTTCTGAGAAGAGGACTTGGGTATCCTCTGAAGTCAAATCCAGGTCTAAAATCCTCGGGATAAAAGAGATTACTCCTGTAGTGGACCATGGGCTGGTCATGGGATCCTTTGTTTCCAGGGCAGGAAATAACTGGGTAATCTCACAAAGACAGGGCAACGGTCCATAAATCCGGAACTCCGTGGGCTGTTTCTCCGTGGCTGTTCTCCGTGGCTAGTGTGATGGCAAATTACCGCACGGGGCGATGGGGGCGATGACCATGCCTCGAGTCGCTATGGCGGTCAACAGTGTGACGTTCCACGCTGTCCCGGTCACTGCGGTGACGCGCTGATGGTCCACTATTGGGCAGTTGAGTATTATGCGAAGATCCTGACAAACGTTGTAGGGCTGGGGTGCTCTCGTACTGTTGTTCTGGACCGGCGCCGTACGCGGCCGTGCCTGCTGGAGACGCTACACAATTAGACTGGGCTGTCAGGGCGCAGGGAAACCTCTGGTGTACGCACCACGCCCATAAAACGGGTCCCCAGACTGCACTCCCTGGGGGTAAGCTGCACCAGCCGGTGCCGAGCCCTGCGGGTAGTAGCCCGTGGGCGCTCCCGTGGGGGGATAAGGCTGTGAAGGAGAAGGTCCTGCTGTGGCATAAGTAGCCCTGGCGGGCGGCATAGTAGTCACATGATCTCTCGGGTCTCCCCTGGGATCCCTCGAGGTTCCATACGGGTCATTGCCATAAGGATCCGCCTGGGGCTGGACGCCTGCGCGAAGGTTCGCACCGACAACATTGTACGGAGGTTCCTGAGCCGGCTGACTATATCCGGTGGGCGGCACTGGGTGTCCTGCTCCATACGTGGCCACGTTCCCGGGAGGCGGATACTGGGCCGAGTTGGCCGTGTAGCCTTGCTGCGCATACCCACCCTGTCCTGCTGCTGCATATTGCTGGGAATATGCGCCTGCGGCTCCCGTGTATCCAGAAGAGCCTGTGCCTGGGTAGCGCGGACCATTGTCATAGTGGTCGTTACTAGACGCATACGTATCCGTGGGGCCGTAGTGCTGTCGCAGCTGGTGGATATCCGAGTTGCGGTACTGCACTGGAGGCGAGTTAGATGATCTGTTATACACGCCGTTCGAGGCAATAATACCTCCGCCGGCACCACTACGATTCGCCGACTGCTGCCGCCTCTCGGCTTCCCAGCGAGCCGAGTCGGCCTTCAAATCTTGTATCATCGCCTGGTGAGAGGAGGGGCTTGAGGTCAGCGCACATGCACATTCCTTGTTCGGGAGGGGCATGTTTGGCAAGGCCACCCAGAACTCACGGAGGTCAGGTTCCGGTAAGCGTTGATGAAGTAACCCTGAATGACCTGGCCATTTTCGGGATTCTGCAGAAAGCACGACAGGTCAGATCTTGAACAGGCCGGCAAGCCAACAGAGGAAAAGCGAGGCGGGCTATCGATACCTCGTAGTTGCCAGGTCTCACTAGTGCGTCGTTCCCAAGGTATCGACAGATATCGGCCGTGATGACTTCGCGATCTATGCCATCTCTCGGGACGAAGTACTCGTTCTGACGGGTCTGTGGAGGCAGCACACTGCTGCCTGAAGCGGGGGGTCTGCGGGCCATGTCGGAAAGGGAGGGTTGAGCGACGTCGAGGCTTACGAGAGGAACAGAGGGGGGGAGTCGATGGTAATTACAGAGTCCGTGTCGGTAAAAGAGAGGCAGACAACAAATGTGGGGGACGAGATGGGAGAAGAAATGGAAGGATAGAAAGAGGAAAGAGAGAGAGCAAGCAGAGGAGAGGTGCGTTGGGCGGTGGAGGGGAGAAAAGCGAATCTGGTCCAACGTCCTGGGCTGGGGGGGCCGGGCCTCTTGTGGTTGGGCTTTGGACAAGTACCTGGTAGAAGGGTTGAATGCCAGTCTCGAGTGGGCTTAGTGAGTTCGGGGCCTGGGAGCGGGCTGGTGACGGTAGCGGGCGAATTGGGTACAAAAGCGGGTCAGTCCAGATTGGGGGACATCACTTGCCAGCACGACAACAAGGACATTTGTAAGTTTAAGCAGGTCGAGGCAGAAGATTCTTTCCTGGTCACGGTGCAAGCCATGTTACAGGGACCGGCTGAGGTAGGTACGGCGGTACTTTTGTTTGTGTGAGTACATCCAGAAGAGCTGGAGGCGGTAATAATGCAGAAAAGGCAGAACACATCTGCCCAAGCCAGGGCACAATACGACGAGGCAAACACTTTTTAACGCCACCCAGTGCGCCGGACGTGGATCGTCGCTGTCATCAGTGAAGATCTCTCTCGTTTTCTATATAGCGTGTGGCGAATAGTTGTATATGCGGTGTGTGCCGTATGGTATGTGTTACAAGTACCTAGGTTACTTTATTCTACTGGAGGTGGTTGGCAGTTGAAGGGTCCTCAACTGCTGTCTCTTTCTTTCTTTGCTCTCTGGCAAATACCGGTAGGCGCGAAGGTGGTGGAGTGCTGGATGGGGAGACGGGTAGGTATCAGAGGAACAGCAGGTATGCGTGGGAGCCTCTGAGTGGCTGGTCACTTGGACAGGGCAGAACGTGAGCGAGCTTTTCGATCCAATCTAGTCTAGGGGTTCGTGACCAGGACAGACAGGAGAACAAAGGTGGTAGCGCAGAATTTTATGCAGGCCGATGGATACCGAGGAAACCACAGCGGACTGGTGGAAATGAAATGGAATGCCCTCAGTTATTACGGGAGAAAGGAGCAAATGTGGCTTGTTTCATGAGTTTTCCACAGTGGCTGTGGCTGGTAATAGCACACATCTCCTTCTCCCAACCTTCTCAAGCTCCATCGCCCAACCACCCCTATCTGCACCAACTAGTGGTTTGACTGGAATAATTTTCCTTTTATCAAGATGGTGTTGACTTGATGGGTAATAAGTATGGTACTTCTTCTTCATCGCTGACCCCCCAACCGAATGAGATGGTGTGTAAGAGGACCGATGAAGTCGTCTCAGCTCCGACCACCATGCTTACTTACCTTAGGATGTGCTGCCTTCTCTACCATACTATGATACTTCTCCAAGTATGAATTACATGGAAGTTGGAACTTCCCCTGTGTAGTAGTAGGTTAGCAGCTGCTTTATCTTGCTTCACTTACCACCTAGATATTCATCGGCTTGATCGAGCTGCCTTGGCAACCACACCGTCTTCAACTTGCCTCTCTGTGTCCTGACCTAGCATATCACTTAAATCAGGTTCCTCAAAAGGTGATAGGACCAAAAAGCTGGATCGAGGTGACGGTGATGGATGGGTATCACAAAACTGTCCTCTCATCATCTAGGGCTCTCACCCTTACACACACTCACATACAGACATGCATACATATACACAGCAGTTCATCCGTCCTTGTCAGACATGACCTACCAAAGGAAAAGACAATATCAAAATGGGCTAAGCCCATGGATATTGTTCACCTCTAGCCTTATTACAGTCCTATACCAATATAGCCATACCAACCCGACATCGTGGGCCGTGGCCGGTCCCAGCCCAGCCTCCCACTCAGCTTGTACTCCTGTGCCTTGCTCAAACAAGAGTAACTAAGTAAATAGACATGCAGTACAGTATCTAGACTAGGTATCATTCTTGCGACTGGCCTGGTTTACCGAGACGAGAGTTCTCCCAATCCTATATCTCGCGGTGATATATATGTCTGTTTTACGTTCTATCTCACTCCCGTCTCATTGGCCCTACCATCATCCAAGTGCGGGTTAAAAAGTCAGTTTGTCGTCTAGTCTAGGTCAGATTCTATCATGTGCGCTTAGTACTTAATGTATGCACAGTCTCATGCTAGGTATTATGAGGTCGGTAAAGCAAAAAAAAAAAAAAAAAGTTCTCATCTTTATTACGTTGGGTATCAATGCGCCAGGGCCCAACCCCCGACCAACCAACCAACCAACCAACCAACCAACCACCCGCCTGCGTCCTAACTATCCTCGATATGTACACTTGCATACTATGGACAGGACAGCTGCCGTCCCACTTTTAGTACTATCCTACAGCAGATGGAGCACTTCATGCCCAAGACTTCTTCTCCTTTTCCGGACAGATGCTTGGTGGTGGCGAGGAACGAAAACACCATGTTTTGTTCTGTGTCAGCCAATCAGTTGTTTTTCGTTTCTCGAGAAGTCCAGACTAGACATTCCTGCCTTGTAGTTGGGATCATATGCCTTGATAAGCACTGTACCTACCAATTGAATGATGATCCAACAAAAGAGTTCACGTGCAGGGAGTGACTGGCCCGTCTGGGAATAATATACTCAACCAAACTTTAACTTTTTCTGTCCCTGCTCGAGTTTACCGTTGCCCCTAGATGACGAGCCCCTGGAAGCAGCACCAGCAGAAGCAGGGGCCGTACTCGCCCTCGAGTTCGTGCGTGGGACGGCGCCGCCGCCGGCGAATGCCTGGCTGCCACGTTCCTCTGCGTCCTGGAGGTCCCTGGCCATGTGCCAGTCGCTGTGGCTCTGCATCTCTTCCGCGCCCTCCATTGTCGCATGGCAGCGCGAGCACACGTAGCCGCCGCCGGCTGCTGCGGGTGAATGTGAGCGCGGAACCTCCAAGCGGCTTTTTACCCAGCGGCCTTCTCCGTCAGGCGGTCCACCCAGGTCGCTGGCGTCGGTATGCTGCTGCTCCTTCTTGCCCGACGACAACACTCCTCCCTTCTTTGCGAAGAAGCGTTGAATCCCGCTGCTGTTGCCTACTGCCGGCACTGTCCGTTGCTTCTTCCCTTGTGGCGCATGCAGGGATAAGTCCTGTGGAGGTTCGCGGGATGTCACCCTGGCCATGCGGGCCTCGTCTCCCTTGACAAGAAAAGCGCCGATTCCCATGTTGCCGGTAACGCCATTCTCGAACCCGCCCACGCTCAAGCTGAGGTTCGTACAAGGCCACACCCTCCCCTCGTTCACGATCTGGGTCATCATGTGCTGGGCCAGATTGAACAAGGTGGCTTCGTCGAGCGTGTTGCCCTGGGGGATGGTGCTCGACCGCGAGCGAGTCTGGCCCGCCGACCGGTGGTGCAAGTGAATGGTCTTGGGCCGGCGCTTGTGCTCGAGCACGCCCTCTTCCACGAGCCGGGAGAAGATGTCGGCGGCAAAGATGCGGAGCCACCTGACCGCCTGTTCCATGCTGCCGATGCTCGGCTGGAACGACTTGGCAGACAACATGGATTTGATCTGCGTGCGTGAAGTCACTTCGCTCGAGTCGATGCCGCGAATCGCATTGTAAAACCAAACGCCCGTTTCGTCCCCAAGTTTGAGCTTCAGTTGTTCCACCGAGACAGTAAGCATCTCCTTGACTGATTCTGTATTGAATGTTGCCTTGACTTGGTCGCCGAGCTTTCCTCCCAGGTTGCGAATTTTCGAGAACTTCATATCCTCGAGGAAGTGGCGGACAGCCCTGTTGCGTATGACAGTCTGTTGATTGGGTTTTTTGTAGCCCGAGCCCAGCTTGCTGAGCATTTTATTGCTCGCTATTCCAGCCGAGCAGGTATAGTGTAGAGTTCGAAGAATCTCAGCTCGTATACCGCGAACGATCTCAGAGCCGGTCACTATCACATGTCTCCATTAGTCGACTGCTCCCACGGACTTGGGCACCGCAAGGCTCTTGATCAAGTGCAAGACAGACCCTTTGCAACTTACATATAGCCACATCATCCCAATCGGGATTATCCACTTCAGACTCGGCGTCGTCCAGGTCCTCCAATGCATCAGCTTGCCAGTCCAGGGCGGTTATCGGAGGAAGCGGCAGTTTCTCGGTAGGGTCATCGTAGGGCGGAGGATTCGCCAATTCTGGGAATTTCTGAACAAGGATGGAGTGCACCTGGGCGGACAAGTCGATGAAGACCTCGTCTATGCTTGCCTTCTCGACCTTTTGCATATCGGCAGGCAAACACTGCTTGATCAGCGCGAGGATCCTCCTCGACTCCAGCCTGTACGGATCCAGCGAGACCTTGTGTGTCCCGACATGGGAGGCGGCGTCGTCGTGGTAAGCCCACTTCTCCTCGCCCTCTTTCCACGTAGCGACATGCTGGGCGATGAGGTCTGGGCAAAGCTTCTTCGCCTCTGTCACGGTGCAGTGGCGGCCAATGCCGAAGCTCCGCGCGGGATAATTGACAGCTATCAAACCCTGCCTGTCCGTGTTAGTTCGAGCTGTGGCGGCACAGGCTTGACGGACCATTCATTTGAGAGGATGAATTGAAGAGGGCATGAGCATATGAGACAGAAGACAAAGGGTATTTAATACCACTGCTGTACCGCCAAAGGCTTGTCTTCTTCGATTCCCAGTCGTACCATTTCTGCGCATATGAAGTCGTGTTAGTCATCGTATTACAGCAGTGAGACTGCAGATCCTTGGAGATGGATGTGACTGGCCGGTAAGCGGCAAGCCCAAGTTCGCAAAAAGCAACTTGTACGTAACGCACCACACTGAGCATAAAACGCATCTAAGTCGATATGAGCGATAACACGTAACGGGGATGTCGTGGAGTAAGAGGCCATCGACGTGAGATGGCGGTAGGTGAACTGTGATTTCCGCCGTCCTGAGCCATCATCAGGGGTAGAAAGCGCGAAGCTTGCGGATTGTGAGGACATGATCAATCGTCACAGAGGCTGCTTCTTTCTTATTCGCCTCTGTGGATGTTCAGCAGTCTCTAGAGAGCCTAGATGATCCGAGAAGAATGAGCTGCTGAAGAAGCTGGTGTGCCAGATTTTGGCTTGAAAGAGGCATGGCGACACGACTACCGAGGCCTCAGACAATGGAGTCCGGTAGGTTACGTAGATACTCAGCGGTCGGTTTGGCGACTTTAGCCGTCGACACAATGGGTAGCATGTGCGATATAAGAACCAGAGTTACAGTCCATGCCAAGATGTCGTAGAAAGGGCAATGAGGTGTCTTTATGTGAGAAAGGTCGATGTCGACATACCGAATAAGGATGACTCAGATAGCACCTATAGTTGCATATATATTCAATATGACGCAATATATTTGCAAAGTAGTGGCATCATTCCAATAGCCGATAACTGACTTGTTAGACTAACCTAGATAGATAGAGAAGCCATCACCTGGTAATGGCTCGACGAGGACATCGAGAGTAGATACGCGGCTTGTTGTGACAATTAAATAGACTAATAGCCGCCTCCAAGCTTCCGGCAAGCTAAGCCAAGACAAAACCCAGGTGCTGTGCAATGAGGCACAAACAGCGTAGATACAGCAGTATGCTCTTCGTCTCCTGGACAGGGCCTCGTTGCGGCGGTTCCCTTCCAGGTATTGTCTGTTTCTAGGTTAAATGAGAATTCCTTGAAAACACATTTGCCACTGGTCCTACATACAACCACCGCTATTAGAAAATTAATTATTAAATAAAGCTATAGCATGTGATAACACTACTAGATTTCCGGAATCGCTTACCATTGACAACGCCGCATTAAAAGGGGTATCTTTAGAGCCTTAGCTATTACACACTATTTCATCACGCACATTCACGACGCATTCCGCATGTTCCTCAACTCCATCGCAGTGCTCTCGTCGGACGGCTGATCAGGCGGCAAACCATATCTGGTGCGGACCTTATTCAGCACAGGGCCCATTGGATAGAAGCCCTCGGGGCTCTCGTGGTTGGCGCAAGGCGATGAGCGGATTGGGAGCAGCCAGTCCAGTGGGTTGGTCCCCATAACCGTCTTCCAATTGCGCCAGTATCCCAGGTCCCACGGGTTCTCCTTGTCTCCAGGCTCTGTATGTAGGATGGCAAAGGTCCGTGTTGCCAGATCGTCCCTCGACGTGGCAGGTACAGCATCTGCCCGGTCATCGTGGCCGTTAACCGTCGGGTTGCCAGCCTCCTTCTCCAGCGGATAGACAATGACGCCGAACTTGTCTGATCTGGTCCCGCGGGGCACCCGGACAGCTAGCTGATAGACCTTGTCGTTCTGGAGTCCCAAACTCTCGACGTTGGTCGTGTTCTGGAAGACATATCGCATCGACGTCACGGTCATGAGGAATGAGAACAGCCCAAAGAAGGCCGAGATGACGATGGCAGCCACCAGATAAGAATCGGCCGAGGCGCCATGGCGGGTCTGTCGTTGGAGTGCATATGCAGACACCCCTAGCACGACGGCGCAGTACGAGGCAGCATACGTGGTGAACTGGACGAAGAACTTGAAGCCTAAGCAGTGTCAGCGAAACTATCAAGGGTACGAGTTAAAGACAGGGCTGCCGCAGCGATGCCAGGGGACGTACCGCTCTCGCCGATCATGCCACCAACCCAAGGACAGTAGTGGTCCATGCGATAGACACACCGACCAATCTCCCTGCTATGGTGGACGCGGTCGTGCTTCCAATTGCAGCACTCGGAGCACCATCTCGGGCGGCCGTCGGCCTCGCACACGAAGACTTCCCTCGAGTAGAAATCCTCCAGGCCGGGGCTATCCGGGTTCGTGTCCGGTCCCGCTACGTAAGCGCCCCGCTCGACATCGTCCGCCCCGTACCGCTGTCCCTTCTCTTTCTCGCCTTTCGTGGTTCGTCGCTGCATCGCTTGAGGCCCGAGAGGCACAACGCCCGGATCGAAGATGGCATGGTAGAGGGTACGCGCATAGGTGACGATCATCAAAGGAAGGAAGACGAAGTGGAGGACGAGAATGGCAATCGCAGCTCCATCGTACCCGAGCGAGCGGAGTAGGTAGTCAACTGTGGGACATGTGAATTAGACAAGAGTACGGGAGGAAAGGGCTAGAGAATGCGCTCCAGGAAAATACTAACCACGGACACGAGCAACAACGACATATGTTGCAAAGCCGACAGCAGCAGCGAGAGCAAGGGGAACTATGCGAGTAATCCACCGCGTCGCGGTCTTCGTGCTTTCAATGGCGGGCATTCCCAACGCATTCTGGACCGGACCAGTAACGGGCACAGGGAGGGATCTAAGGGCGCAAATGCCCTGGTGGACGAGATGTAGCCTGGAGGGCGGCCGACGAGACCCCCGGAGAAGCCGGCTGTCGGGGTGGGATTCCTCTCAGTTCATCAGTTCGTCTGTCAGATCAGGAGTTGTCTGTACGCTGGCAAATACTGCACCGCAACTGCCGTAAACGGTACCTGTTGTGCACAGTACTGCAACAGTGCTGTTGTGTTGCTGTACACAGCACTTTAGGTCTTAGTTACACTGTACATAGTGGATGGTTTCTACTCCGATGACGTAAGGGAGATTGAGATTTGAAACATACTTGTAAGTACATACCGATAGAAGCAAGTACGGACTCGTACTGTCTCAACGCACAGTATCAGCTTCACACGTGACGTGGGAAGAAGAGTATCACGACCTAACAGCCTGCAGCTGGACAAGAATGCTTTCGTCAATACATCAAATGCAACCCAATATCCGACAGAACCGCACCTGTAGGCTGCTTGTACCATCGCTCAGACGCCAGAGTTCCTGACAAATGAAACGTGGATCTTGCCACTCGAGAATTTCAGGGATGACGGGTACGCTCAAGTCTACGAAGGAATCATTTATGCTCTTGGAGCTCTCATCCAATCGAATAAACTCTTCACCGAAGCTTGGGCATACTCAGTGTCAGGGTAGGACAAACAAGAGATGAGTGGCATGGCTTTTTTTCGACCATCTATCTGATACATGGTCCTGGGACCACGAGCGTTACGGTTCAGGGTTGTTGCAGAATGTAACAACCCAGCCACGTGTCCAAAACTGCACTTTTCTTTTACCCAATATCAGGGGAAAAAAGTCATTACTTCGGCTCTCTCCGATCTGGCCCCCAACAGTTGCAGCCTTGCCGGGCCGAATGACGCGCAGGAGGATGTAGCCCACTTACCTACTATTTGTGCCCTCGATGAGGCGACCGTTCCTAGCCACAGAGCTGCAGTGCCTTCCTCTCCTTTTTCTGCCTTTGTCGATGCTACCGGTACATTCATCTGACAATACTGATCCATGTGCATGCCACATGGCCTCAAAACAGCGTGCAACGTCAAGGTTGGAACGGCTGACAATCTGACTTGTGTCGGAAATCTTCTCTTCGAGGGGAGCCGGGAGTGTTCTGCTTTACCAAGGCCGCACCTGCCAAACCATTTTATGATGGCATTAATCACACCGAGAATGAATCCACAATCCAAATTGTCCAATGGCTAAAATGGCCGCGCTCTGCTCTATCCAAGAGTTGCACAGCCAGCTTACACTGTTACACAGGCCGCTTCGATTCGTCAAAGGGTATGAAATGTGGATACAATGCAACGGCGGGACTCCAAGTCAGATAGAAAACCCGTTATGGGCTGGAAGTGTAAAATGTAGTCACCGTATTCATGAATGCAAGGTCTTTTTCTGAAGAGGTCCTGAGGTTAATAACCCTCCTTCCCGGGGACGCATCTCCGCTTAAAGCAGTAAGACATTACATGTAGGAGTGATCTGCATCGAACTTTACTCGGTGAACATTCCATCGAAGGTTTGTCGAACAGTGCTTCACCATGATAAAATGTCAGCCTTCTCAAAGATTGCCAGGCAAAGTGTGTCTTGTGGAAGCCGGCGGTTGGACTCTCAACAGCCGCCAAAGGATAGGGGCTGAGGTTAGCAGCAATGCAAGATGAAGTCCTGGAATACGTTCGGTGTTGATTTAGGCTTTGACCATCATTGACATTCAACCCAACAGATGGACTGGGGCGGTGTCCCGGAAGCACAATATGAGAAAACTCCCCTATGTATTGCAGGAAAGAATATAAGGGTTCCTTACCGAAATCGTCAACCAATAACCAAAGAAAGTTTTCCAGCCAGCGTCAGCCCCGGTTGATTTTCAAGCTGTCACCGGAGGTTTGTTGCTCATTATGACATCTCTGAGCACTTGGGAGTTCTCTGTGAAAATGGAAACGAATAAATTTATAAGCGAGGCTCAGAATCCAGAATTCGACCCCTCGTCACTCACTAGTGAACGACAGAAACCGTGTCATCATCAGTCCATTATATACCTTCGGACATCTCTTGATCTCAGTGTTCGCATTAAATTCTCGCTGCCGTCCTCATTACTCGATAGCCAACGACACAAGCCGTGCCATCGTCCCTCCATCACATAATCTCTCTATAGCAGAGTGTGTCCCCAGCCACCTTGTGAGAAGACCGAACTATGCTTCTTTACTGTGTAAGGAGTCCTCAACACCTAATTCAAGATGTCAATCCTAACGGAAGTCCAGTGCAATTGTAGCCATGGGCCATGGCATACCGAAATTACTGAGCATTGTCAAAACTGTCATCATCGACTCTGCCAAGGCTGCCAGAAACAAAAGTTTCGTGGGAGGGCCGAGACGCAGAAGGGCATGGTGAGTTCGACTGTATCAAGAGCACAAGTTTTCTGTACCGCTAACTTATAAAAACACTTGCACAGCACCCTTCACCTGGCCCTGTCCTAACTGGCCTTGGACTGCACAACGTCGAAGAGTTATGCTCGAAAGATTATGTCGATGGACAGACAGACGACAGCACACCCTGTTTCCTTTGCAACTGACTAGGATAAACTTACATGGTTTCATGGTCTGTTGGAGATCAAGTTAGAGCTTTGCGTACACACCGGCGAATTATAAGATGGGGACAGCTTCACCGCAAGGATGACGAATGGGATATCAGTCTCGGGTGCTCACTGGTTGTTTTCTGCTCACCTTTTCCCCTGGTTTGTTTTTTCCCAACATTTCCTCTTTCCTTTTTTCCTATTCCGTGTTTCTTATAGATATAGATCTTGATTTAAGGTGCATTTGGTCCGTCATTTTCCTTTGACTTCTTCTTGTTTCTAATGCACGCTTTATACGTTGCTTAGCTATAGTTGTACCAGTAACTAGACTTGATTGTTATAGACTATACTTGCATCACTTCTTTTTTCTCATTATAGATCAATGCAATGTTTAGACTACTGACAATTTACCCCTATTCCAGCATTTCTTTGGCCTTTGCTGTCAGTACTTAATAGGGAACTAAGCAAGTGCAATAAACATTTCCTGTGAAAATTCCGACACTTAGTCTACGCATACGGAGTACTCATTCATTAATGTCCTTAAATTTGCAATGTCAACATTAAGAGCTGCGCACCTGGTAATTACAATACCAAAGCCTTCGATAATGACACCAAGTTCTCCTAGCCTTCTAAGTTCTAGACATATTCAGAGTCAATGTAGATCAACTTGGGGGCATTTGAGGAGCTGAACATTCATGTGATATACTTCCCTTACCCAGACCCAGGTTCTGTGGCTGCTGAAATGTGGCTGAAACGTCGCATGGTTTTAGAAGGATAGCAGGCTTTGGCAGCTAATTGTCTAACCTACCCCATCCGAATTCACTTCTCCCGAGTAAAGCTACACTTTGTCCCTCTCATCACCCCCAGAGAATCATGCGAGATATTGAGGTATTTTGTTTCTACAAACTCAAGTCTAATGATCTTGCATCTGTACTACAATTTTGCCTTGCTATGGTGTGACGACAGATTACCGGAAGTGACCCCCGATCATATCATGCTCGAGACAAGACATACACCACAAGAGACATATTGTGCAATGCGCAAAGTTTCACCGAGGAATACGACTTCCGCTACGGAAGTCTTCCCCGCAGCAGCAAGCAACATTGCTGCGGTACGCATGACATTCTGTCGGATGATATCGTGGTGAGAAATTGATTGTAACTGACAACTCACGATGGCTTCCGCTTCTGGGCTCGGGCGTTGCCGTGGTGTTGTCGAGAATCGAGATTGACAGGAAATCGCCAATGGTCAGCCAACTTGACAGCACCTTTCATCGCGAAAGCCCATCCAATTGATTTTTTTGCACTTGCCGGGCGACCGCATCAGTGATGCCTGAAATATTAGGCATCGACGAGCCGACGAGCCGCGGCTCCTTCGGTCAGCTTTTTTAGGGAAAGCTTCTGAGGCATGCATGCAAGTCCGCCTGGCTTTTCAGCAGGGGCTGAGTAACCAGGAATCATAACCCGGCCACAACAGCGATGAAAAAAAGAAACTGAAAAACGCAAAACAAGAACAAGTATCAGGAACTACGATAAGCGGAGGTAAAAGATGTTTAAGGCGTTTAATGGCAAGAGGATACGATGGTTGCCCGTTACCGGCAAGGGACGTGTGATCGATCAGGTGTCCATCGACTGCCAGCATAGCCAGATTATACACACCCCAGGCTCACGGTCTTTTCAATGTGTTCGGGCACATCTCACGACACATATTTACAACGCATCAGCATTAATCCACTCATGAGGAGGTTACTAGGTAGTAACTCACCGCCTACACCTCGACAACATTCCGTTCAAGGTGGCGCAAAAGATTCTCGAAACCCACGATGTAACTACGTCGGGCACACAATTTTTTTAAAACCAGATTGGTCGACTCATCAGCGTTGCCTCGAATTTTATGAGTGCCTGTGCCCCCCAAGGCAATATGGTTGCGCGACAGATGGGGCCATCAGGCGTGCGTGCTACAGTACTACTGGATGTCGTCAGCTTTTACGGCGAGAAGAGGTGGCAGCTCCAGTATCGACGATACTCTCAGATGCGCGTGAGCCGAATGCCCAGGCGCGCCTCAGGTCCCCTTGGTCGCGACGGGGGAACGGCTTCGATGTTTCCTATGGATATCAATGACGTGATTGTGTTTCGAGTCCGTAACGTACTTTCAGTTTGCATGGCCTCTCTGGACCCGCGGGCGTTCCTACCTCTGAGTCAAAGCTGCCTTCTAGTCCTCTCAAACCCTTTAGTCCTGTCCTTGGAGTCCTTGTCACCGTACGGTCTTCCTTACACTAATTAGCCTTGGCAGCAACAGGGACACAATAGTGGAGGTTTTTCCTATATGCTTGGGTCATTCATGGCTATGCTGTGATTATGGGGCGGACCTATGCCTTGGATTCTGTTGTGTTTTCGACGCCTGCAGCATGAGGCAATCCGTTTATCGGACACCCCTCGTCGGCCTCGTTGGCGACGGCGTACACGAGAGGCGACAACTAGGCGACTGCTCGTGCTGGGTCAGAATACTTCCCTTCTCAACGCAATATGTTCTCTCACGATGGTCTATATAAGATTCGAGCTAACCGCTCTACTACGTGATGAATCTGCTTGACATCTCGCTACAAACCATCACTCTTCCTCAGACACGTCAAAGCATATCGTACAGATATCGAACTCCAATCTGTTCCTTCGCACAACTACGTAAAAAATGGCTGAACATGTTCAACCGAGATGGGAATACAGATGGGTTGTTTTCTGTGTAAGGCCGTTGCCCCTTCCTCTCCTACCCTCAGCGCTCTCCTAACTAACGGTCATAGTGTCGATGCAATGATGGACCGTACGACGCCCAGGGCCCGAGTACGCGCTGCTCTAAACCCAATTGTCAGCATATTTTTTCCCAGTGCTGTCAAACCGAAAAACACCAAGTTCAGGTTCAGTGATTGGCAGAAATCAAACCATGCAATTGCATTTGCATCTCTCCACGGGCCTGGTGGATCTACATCCCAAGGACCTTCTTTCAAGGCCCTTGCCCTCTCAACACATACCATCCGACAAGATGAAAGCTTAAAGAGATTCACTCCCGTATATCTACGGCATGGCTTCCTTCCTGTCACGATCTCTGTTCCGGAAGACACTATCCTTCGGAATCTTCTCTACCTCTGGTAGCAGCACATTTCCACAGCCTTCCCATTTCATCATCACTTTGTTCTACCATTTGTACAAGACGCAGCGCTGTGAACTGTGGTTGTTGACTTGATGAAGCGAGAGAGGAGGTTCAACAGCGCGGATGAGATAGACGACACCCTGTCACTGTTTCCCTTTCCCCTTCTTATCTTGGCTTGTGTCTCAGGACTTTGTATTTTTGTTTCACTACACTACACTATACTATAGAGTGGAGGATTTGGCTTTGGGTTCTGTATGCATATCTCTTGCAGGTCATGTCATTCGCTCCCCTTCCTCGTCATTCTGCATTTATATACATTTCCTTTCTTTCCTAACAGCTCCTTACCCTTGAATACTTCATGTACCTTTTGTTCCTTAGACATCCGTACTTCTTCACCCTTCCTGTATTTCATCCCATTACCCCAAGATTAGACAAGCTTGCTGGTCAAGCAATACCAATTGATTGTTCTATCGTATCAGAGAATCCAGCTATTGCAACCTTTTATTTCTGAACCTCTCATGACCTGGACGCTGTCATGTATGTACTCTAACACGTAATCTTGCACATTTTGCATATGTGTGATATCTACGTCCGTATGCTTCCTCGGGCAGAGAAATCGCGTATGACACAATCCTTACATACTCATGCCCCTTTATCGCCCAATTTGATTAATAGCCCAAAGAGGTGAAACCGGGGAAGTAACTGATAGGTACCACAACCTCTAGCTAGATCTTTCGCCTCGTTTTCCGCTGCAAATTCTTACCTTGAGGTATAAGTGTGTTGAAAGCCTGCGATGCGGTTGTCCCAGTCACATGTTTGAAACCTGGCCGAACTTGAGGAGAGATGACTGGTTCAAAATCTGTTGCATCGCATCGCATCGCATAATGTTCCTACTGGTGAGGGATATATCTCCGTACTGCCAATCAATTTGATCAGATGCTCAATACTTTGAAATTATGCTGTACACACGTCTTGAAAAATGCCACGTGCTGTGCTGTTGCGCGACATGACAAGTTTCTAACCTAGCGTCCAACGGGTGGATCGATCCGAGCCACTCACTTAACCTAGACCTGAGAGGTACTAAATAGTAAAAAACGTGCTGTAATCACGTGCTGATACCTTCTCTCAACATTCCTTGCATCTTCTCTCTCCCTTCTTATTACTCCCATGAAGAGCCCGACGATGGCGCATCTCAACATCACCAGGCGCAAAAGACAATTGGAGTCAAAATAAGACATGTTCATTGAACACAACGAGCCTATCAAGCCCTTGCTTCCCGATTCGCCTCGCTTTTCTCATTTCCGCCCCTCTTCTTCACGACGAGAGCGCAGTGAGATTGAACAGACCCGTTATCAGGGCGAATGATTAATTATAACAGGTATCCAAGTCGTTTTTATCCCATTTCTTGACTTTTATGATTCAACCCGACGATTATATACATTTACACATACGTACCTACCTACCTCCTCGAATAATTCATAATTGATACTACCAATGCCGACTTGTACCAGGGCGACCGACACACATGACTCACTCCTCTTCCTACTCCAACGCCGTCGCGCGTTTCCTAAGACCTAACCTACCAGCTCATCGTACTACAGGACAAGCTACCTACCATGCCTCTCTTACCACATCTCTTTACACGTCAAGTAATCATCCTGATGGGTTGCGATTAAAGGCTCTCGAATGGGTTGGTCGTGCCGTCGGGTAACGTCGACGAGCACGCCCAAGCTCCAAGTCCCTTGCTTGCTACACTGATTCATTCACCTTCCGTATGCTTTGCACAGAGTATGTAAGTATGTAATTCCAGAAATATGTTTCAAGAGAGAGAGAGAGAGAGAGATTGCATACATACTTAGGTTTTGCTCTGCAACGTTGCTATCTACTGCTCATTGTCCGGGATGCGGGCTTGTGGCGCGGTTGGTTACTTAGGTGCAGGGGAAGGAAGGCGGGCGTTTTGGTGCCTGATACGCTCTTTTCAGCGGAGGAGATGATGTGTGTTCTGTTGTTGTTTGTTTTCTATGAATTGCCCTGATTGTGTAAGTATCTACTGTTGCGCGAACCTCTCTGTGCTTTGACGCTCTGCCCAGATAGAGAAGGCATACATATTCAAGTTCCACAATGGAATAGTTGAGTATACGGACGAGCCTCAAGAGTGGTATGTTAAAAAGGTCTAAGCCAAACGTTTTAAATACTCAATTACACAAGTCGGAAATGAATTTGATGGTAGTATAATATACATTTCTATATCCTGTAAGACATTGTATCATTCACCCTTGTGCCTTTTGCTAGATGAGCAGACATGACAAAGGTTAGGTAAACAGTGCCAGCAAGCAAGATCAACTCCCCTCTCAATCCGATCTCCTAGTCTATCATATCCAGCCATCGAGGAAGACATACCATCTAGGTTAAGCCAATATAGCCCAAAGCATACTCTCTCACTTATACGTACCAACCTACAAAGTATGCAAAAAGGCATCAACATTATGCACGACAGTACAAGTATTTATTTATTCATGTTTGCATGTTTTTCTTGTCTAGACTAGACTAGCTTAACCTAAGCAAGCCTGCGGTCCTGCCTATCTGCAGATCTCTGACGGACCAGAGAACGGAACCGGACAGCGAGCGGGTAAAAAGACATGGACTAAACCCAGGGAAGTTAGTCTTAGTCAGGCTAGTGAAATCCTCTAGGTTACAGTACAGGGGCTAAATCGTCGTCACCGCTAGCGCCCGTGCCCGTCCCCTTGATCGATCTATTCTCAGCTCAGCTCGGGGTCTGCGGTGTGTGAGAGAGAAAGAGAGAGACAAGTCTTGAACAAAATGACTGTGACTCTGCTCTCCTTGAAAATCAGAATACCATCGCATAGTAGTAGACTCAACGTAACAATTATCTACGCGCTTGTGACCTTACCTGTGTAAGTAGGATAGCAGGATCCAGAAAAGCAAGGGTACGACGGCAAAGGATTCCAAAAGGGAAGGTCGGGATGAAAAATGAAAAGGATTGGAAAAGGATCCATCCCGCAGCCAGGTAGGTGTACCGTTACTACCGTAAAAAACCATCCATCCATCCATCCATCCATCCATCCATCCATCCATTAATAGGCAACCTCTCTACATAAAGAGTAGGTTAGTCTAGATTGGAGCAAAGAGACAGCAATACCCTGACTTTATCTAGTGCACAAGATCAATTCAGCAGAAAGACTTATTTACTTGTACTCATGTTTCAGCACAAGAAGCTAGACAGCCCAGGCAGTATGTATGTATGTATGTATTGCCGTTCTAACCTATCGCATTACTCCGAGACATTTATCTAAATATATACTTCTATTCATCATCACCAAACTTCCTACATAGGTCGCATCACACATTGTGTTGCATTGCACAACCCTAGATACCTGCGACTTTCCCTTTCCAGTAAACCAATTACCTTCCAAGTTTTCCCTCTCCCATGTCCGTCTATGCCAAGTTCTAACCAAACCTTTATTCCCATCTCCTATCTCCGTCCGATAGCATACATACTCCAATGCAACATGGAACTCTTGCGGCGTATAGGCAGGTAGGTAGGTAGGTAGTATATGCAGATACTGGATATCACAGACCTTCAAGTCCCAAAGAGTTGTGATTGATAAATAGCCCGAGAAGAAAGAAAGAAAGAAAGAAAAAACAGAGATCTCACTCATCCTTTAAGCGGGAAGGCAAGTATGTACCAACCAAACCTAATCTCGTTATGCACGTCTTACTACAGAACAAACCTGCCAAGACAAGCCAATCTAGCGTCAGATCAGCTTAGTTCATTCTTTACATACTTGTACCGCTGAACACAACACCAACTATCCGGTATACTTGTATGTCGTACCCTGTATTTGCTCTGTCTTTGCTCATCCCGATTCCCGCTGTATGGTCAGCAAACATATAAAAAAAACATCTCCAAACACCGAATCCTTCCCCCCACCCACTCACACGTGTGGCAGAAGTGACGAGGGGGGGAGGAAAAAGCAAAGCAATTGGCTGACTCCCTCATGCTCGATGAAGTAATTATGCTGTGCAAGAGTATGAAAAAGGGTAGGACAGGGGGATAGATGATCAATTCCATTTCCATTCGTGAAAAGATAGGCAGTCATGTCACTCCTGTGAATATACTTGCTCACCTACTTCCCCGTAGCACGCCGTCTCCCCTCTTTGCAACTTCCTCTTCTTGTATTCTTTCTGTAATTGTGTGTACGTGTGTGTAATTTTGGAAGCCTGTTTTTTTAATTATAGCCCATTTGTTGCGTTTCGTTTGTGTTGTGCATTCCGTTTTCAGTCACGATTGAAGGAGACCGGAGGACGAGCCGATCGCAGGCGTGAGACTATAGTCTAGTAGCGGTCGACAGGGAAATGGCATGAGATGACGCGATAAACGATTAACAATTCAATCAATCAGCGACGACACAATTATCAATCAATCAATCGATGGGCGCATCCGACATTGGCAGGTTGAAGTAATAGAGGCCAGCAAAAGAGGAAGAGAAGGAGAAAGAGGAGGAATAAAGGAAAAAGAAGAGGCGAGGAGGAGGGATATACCACTCACTTCAGTTGCGCCGGGTCGCCATCGGCACGAATATCGATTCCCATCATCAAATCCACGGTAACCCGACCACGAGTCACAACAACGACAACAAAGAAACGATGGTCGTCCCAATGGGGAGCCCCGACTCCCTCCCGACTGAAGTCCCAGTGCCGCACCCGCCGCCGGGGCCGACATACGTAAGCGTGGCGCCCGTCGAGCTCTCCTTTCGGCTCTTCGTCGTGAGCACGATATTCGCCCTCTTCGTGGCCGTCACGCTCGCCCTGCGCGTCGCATCGCGTTTCTACGCCGCCATCCGGCTCGGCTGGGACGATCTGTGCGTCTTTGGCGCTGCGCTGTTTAGCTTTGGCCAGATGGCGCTCTTCGGGCTCTGTGCGTTGAATTTCTCCCTTGACACAATTTTTTGATATCAAATGAGAAGGCGTCATATCTGTCACCCTGACATATGAAAGACAAAGGGAAGCAACTCAACTTGCTAACTGTCCGTCTCGTCTATAGTGGTCTTCGGCGGATTAGGTCACCACGCCGAGACGGTCCCGGCGCCGAACCAGTTCTCGATCCCCAAGGTCCTCTTCAGCTTCGAGATCCTCCACATTGTCAGCCTGAACCTCGGCAAGCTGAGCGCCATGTTCTTCTACCTGACCCTCTTCAACAACGTGTCGGTCCAGAGGGTGACCAAGTGGTGCATATCGGCCGTCGCCCTGGGCACCGTCGGCTTGATCCTGTGGCAGTTCCTGTTCTGTCACCCGCTCTCCAAAATGTGGGAGTGGGACGGGCTGGAGAAGTGCGGTGATAGGGTATGTCGATGCCATCAGTCATCATTAGGTCGAAAGAGTGGCTCATCACTGATCTGTCATACAGCAACCGCTTTACCTGGCCGTCTGTATATGGTCCATCTTCACTGATCTTTTGGTCCTGGTCGTACCTTTGCCGATAATATGGAAACTGAACATGAAACGCACGCGCAAGGTCCGCTTATCGTGGCTGTTTGCCGCAGGCCTGATGTACGTGCGAGATCATGAGATCTTCCTCGTACTCGTAAAAGTATCATGCTGACAACCACATCTTGTTAGTGTCACGGCGACATCTACCGTACGTCTTGGGTATATCGCCACCATCGATTACCACCACGACTTCTCCTTCCGCAGCGCCGTCCCCACCTTCTTAGCCGCGATAGAACCGCCCGAGACCATCATCTGTGTCAGTCTGCCGATGGTCTACTCCCTGTTCGCCAGATTAAGGGTGAGCATGAGGGGCAAAGGCTGCTCAACTCCTCGTCTTGGACGGGGCAGTACACAGACCCAACGCTCGAGCTTGGGGCATGGGATGAGTTCGCATAAGCGCGGCTTCACCCAGTTCCATAACAGTTCACCAGATCCGTTCGAACTAGCAGAAAGTGAGTGTTGCTGGTGCTATCGCTATCCTGGGATGAACGACGGATATTGACTAGACATTCTAGTGCAACGCAGTCAGCAGATGGTGTTGGTCTCGGCCGACAGACCAGCCAAGACACACCGACCCTTTCACTCGAGGTCGAAAAGCCTGAATCGCGAAGCTGAATCGAGTAGCGGATCGGAGACGGCCCTGGTAGAGACACCACAGACCGGGACAGAGCCGCAGAATGGCGGTATCATGGTGTCGAAAGATTTTACAGTTTCCGTGTCCATGTCTCCACATCATGACAGATAGTGTAGATGAAAGAAGAAGAGAAACATTCAAACAAAGGGCTCCCACCTGAGCCTGCCTCCACCATGTCGTGATATATGTCTTGTGGGGGAGGGGGGGGCCGCTGAGGGATTCACCGTTGCTACCATAGACGCCGTGACCGGTTTGTCGAAAGGAGCGCTGTCTTTCTGCCATCAACTAGCCGCAGTGGACTTGGCTTACTGACCGTCATAAGTCTGGTGGTGTTTCCCCATGCCGAGAACAAAGGAAGATGTTGCTTCATCGACCCTGGGGTCACCACGAAACAATGCCCTTGTCGGAAACTCATGCCACCATACTTAAAAAGCGACAAGTCGCCTGCTTCTCTCTCGCTTCCTCTCTAAGCCACGTTCTCAAGTGGGTTTCCAGTGTCCACACGGTTCATACAAAACGCATCCTGATAAACATCCACATGATTCAATCGCTTCATCCTGAAACCATGGAGCGTGTCCGCGAAGTCGAAGTCGGCAGCAATGAAGCCACTACGTCGTGGACGCCTATCAATATTCTCGCTCAAGCCGCGTTGGGCGCAGGAGCATGCCGCGCTAAAGAGCCGCAGGTAAACAAAGACGAAGAAGTCCATGCGGTAGACACATCAGCTGACAGAAGTACCCCAGCAGCCACGGGCCTGAAGCGCCAAGCTGGAAGCGAATTCCCGGAACCTGCGGCTAAGCGTACCAGGGCCGTGTTTCGACCCAAGTCGATTGAAACTATAAGCAGTGACAGCGAGGACGACAATGGTTACAGTGGTAGCATCGACACTAGCGACGGTGACGGCACGTACGAGACCGGCGAGAGTGCCACTGACGGCGCCAGCGACAATAAGGATGACGGCAAGGATGACGACAGCATCACACCTGATGATAAGGGTAACCCTTGGAGAGGGAGGCTGAGGAAGAAGAGGAGAGTCAGGTACAGACTGAGACTCCCTGATGAGAAGAGAACCCGGCGAGGAGCCACCAGATCAACATCGAAACCCGGCAAGACGTCAAAGTTCAAGACCTCTGTTTCCGCTGGTCTTCGTTTGAAGGAGGCCAACCTTGCAGGTCATAGCAAGGCCAACACCTAGACCAACACCTCGACCAAGGCCTCGAACAAGCCCGAACTTGCTGCTGACGGCAATACTGGCGGAATGGCGGATGACGTCCGTGCTATCGCCGAGAGGCAAGTGGCTCGCCGTTTGACCGAGAAATTCATCGAGGGATTGTCTGACGATGGGCTTAGCGAGGCATTGCGGGATCTTACTTTCCTGCAAACGTTGCGGCGGAGGACGAGACTCGGCGATGGTACCATGAGGCAAGGTGATCGTAGCGCCTTCTGCCTCGAAGCCTGCTGTGGGCCAAGCCAACGCCGCCCAGCGGGCAGATATGGCTCGGCTTCCGGGTACAGCCCAGCAACCTCAGCCTGCTGCCGCTCAGGCCAAGAGTTCAGCTCCGCCTCCGGCTCCGGCTCAGACTCCCACATTCGCTCCCCAGCGGAAACAGAATCCCGTTGCCCAAAAGGCCCAGTATACTAAATCAACGTTCTCACTTCCCAGCGTCCCTTGCATCAAGAGCTTCAGCCCCGTTCAGAGAAAACGCGGTCCTTGCCAAGAACGGGGCATAGCTCACAAGCCTGCTGCAACATCGGCAGTACCAGCGACGACGACGACGACAGCGACAGCGACGTATACAGGACAGCAACGTGAAGGCGAAGAAGACGTCGATTCCATCGACTTCTCCTCGTATGCCGCTGCGTTATGGCATGAGCGGCGAGGAGGAGATAGCCATCGGGGACAGCCACCACCGGCCATCGACAGGAGATATGCGACACCTCCTCCTCCTGCCCATGCTCCTGTCACATATCGTTCCGGAGATCAGTCTCAGGCTCAGACTCAGACTCAGACTCAGGTACGACCGACTCCCAGGAGCGCTGCTTCGAGATAGCCTGCCAACCGATACCACAGTCAATACCACAGTCAAGGTAGTAGTAGTAGCTCTAGTAGACAACCTCGACAGGTACCTGCGCCGGCCGCATCGTGGGAGTCACAACAGCCAGCACCACCCCCACCGCCGCCGGCCTCGATGCGACAAGGGGCGCTGCCGAATTCGGCAGTGGGAGCGCGAAGAGTCCATCCCAGGTGTATCGTGTGCCCACAGGACCCTTTGCATTCCAGATGCTGCCGCGGCCCGTGCAGACACCTGTGCTAGCCCGGGCTGTACCAGTGCAGTATCCAAGCCAGGAGCCAAGTATCAGTACTTTGTATCAAAGCAGCGGCGGCGAAAGTGGCAGTAGCAGAGACAGCGGCAGAATTCCAGCGCAGGGGTTCCCTCCCGTGCGCAACTTCTTTAGCTTGGAACCTCCTCGACCGATGCCTCTACCCATGCCATCAGCCCTTACCCGGATGATAATCAGAGGCGCGAGCCACATCCTTATCATCATCAACCTCCCCAGGATGTGTATCCTCCCCAGGATGTTTATCCTAGACAAGAGCCATACCCTTACCCTCCCACACCTCGTTATCATCATCAAATTCTCCAGCCCCAGATCACCAGTACTGCCCCGGTACGGGAGCAGGAATCGGATGAATGGCGATGGCCCTCGTGGCGAGGTCAGGGTCAGAGTAACCATACCGACAGGGGTCAACAACCCGCACCTACGGCCGACATGGGATGGTCCTCCTTTGCTTGAGAGACGATAACACGCGTTGGTAGGTAATGACTCGTGAAACTTGTCTTCGTCAGGTTACAGAACACATTTAAGATAGTGGAGCCTGGACACAAGTTGTTACCAAAAATCTTAAACATCTCCCGGGTAGGCTCAACGAGAGTTAGACAACAGCAAAAAAGAGTACTGTTGTATCTTGCATATAGTCTAGAACATAAGAACCAGAAAGAATTGATATTATTATTCCTTTAATAACACTATTAGCAGACAAACGTGTATTATAAAGTTACTAGCTTTCTGTAGATATGAACCTTTATAGTGAAATGCATGTAAATGTAAAAAGGGTTGTATCTACTCAACACTTGTCACCAGAACTCTACCCCCGCACGAACATCTAGAAGTGCCCCTCCACGACTTGATTTTACCCCGCGATCCCTCCTCTCCGCAGTCGAACTCTCATGCTGTTACATCTCTTGCACAAAGCTGCAAGTTGACACTCACAAATTATATAAATAAACCTCTTTAACGCCGAAACTTTCAGGTATGATTCCAAGTGATTATTGTATAAGAATCATGTATCTAGACAAGCATCACAGATTCAGAACAGTGGGAACAATCCATCCAGGACAAACATTCTTACCCCACGTCTCCCTCGGCATCTAACGGTTAGTCTAAGGTTAGGTTAGTCAAGACACTGAAACACCATGCTTGGGATAGAAGGCAGTCTGGTAAGCTTGACAAAGCATCTGGTTGGTGACTTGGAGAACTTACATAAGTGATGACATAACATCCCAAACATCTCACTCTCTATCTCATCTTGCACTCGGTACATGTGTAGTAGGTACGGAAAGTGAATAAAGCCCACTTCTATCTCCCAGAGCGACTCATCTCAAGTTATCCGTAAAAGCTTCGTGATATAAACCGTGGTCAGGCAGACAGACACATACCCAAAATCGTCGCCTGCGCATCTCGAAATGGCCTCACCAGACAAGACAGAAACAACAACGGCGCAGGCGCCATACCTGCTAGACCTGACCATCGACAACATCACGCCCAACACGGTCCGCATCAACTCGCAGAGCGGCGACAGGCGTCTGACGTACGTCATGGAGCGGCTCGTCACGCACCTGCACGACTTCGCGCGGGAGACGCGCATCAGCACCGACGAATGGATGGCCGCCCTCAACTTCCTTGTGCAGTGCGGCCAGATCAGCAGTGACGTGCGGCAGGTAAGTGGTGCAACCGAGTGTTCAAAATAAAAAGAAAATCTCCATGAATTTCGTTAGGTACTGCTATGATGATGATGAGGAGGAGAGAAAACAACCCCTCACACTGAGTGCTCATGTGTATATATATACGCCATAGGAATTCATCCTTCTATCCGATGTCCTCGGCCTCTCCCTCCTCGTCGACAGCATCAACCACCCCAAGCCCGCCAACACGACCGAGGGGTCCGTTCTCGGGCCGTTCCACACGCACGACGCGCCGACGGTCGAGAACGGGGCCAGCATGTCCTCGGACCCGAAAGGGCAACCCCTGCTATGCATCTGCACGGTCAGAGATCGGGAAGGGAACCCCGTCGAGGGCATCAAGGTCGACATCTGGGAGACGGACAGCACGGGCCAGTACGACGTGCAGCACGCCGACCGCGACGAGCCCACCGAGCGGTGCGTCATGGCCACCGGGGCCGATGGCGGGTTCTGGTTCAGGTGCATCGTTCCCGTGAGCTACCCCATCCCGCACGACGGACCGGTCGGAAAGCTGCTGGCCAAGTTGAAGAGGCATCCGTGGAGGCCGGCGCATCTGCACTTCATGTTTGAGAAGCCTGGGTGGGACCATTTGATCACGTAAGTGTCGTGTCCCTTGCAGTCCAGTCGCGATTTCTGTACTAACAGCCCGCAGTTCCTTATACATGAAGGGTGATCCGTACGAAAAGTCCGATGCTGTATTCGGCGTCAAGAAGAGCCTGATCGTGGAGCCGCAGAGGATAGACGACGCCACGGCAAAGGAGTATGGTGTTCCCGAGGGCAGTTGGATATTGAGACATGATTTCATCTTGACGACAGAGAAGGAGACGGCCGATCTAAGAGACAAACTGGCCCGCGAAGCCCTGGAGAGGTTGGGCTTGGAAAACATGTCGCTTGTGGACCACTTGCCTGTTCCCGATCTGGATTAGACGTATGAGAATGCTGTAGTCTGTCTTACAGCTTGTACATAGCCCGAGCCCCAGCGGTAATTGCATTAGCTACCAATGGCAAGGATAGCCTATCATATCATGTTTAACAGACAGTGATATAGGCGTGATGCTGAGCCATACTCTAAGCTCATGCACTGACAATACCATGCCATCAAGATGGCTGCTGATAGAGCAGAGAAGTCTCGTGTATGGCGCCTCACAAACACCTCAAAAGTCTTGTATGCCAGTCTCACCCGTCAGTATCTTTTCAGCACCACCACCCCCATCATCATCATCATCATCATCATCCCCATCCCCATCACTCTCGTCTGCCCAACTCGGCTCCTCGTTCTCGAACCAGGCGAGCTCCTGCTCCTGGCGCTCGAGCGCATCATACTCGTCGTCCTCGTCCACGTCGCGGTAATCGAAATCCTCGTCGCGACCGGCGACGAACCGACGTCGTAGGAACTCGTCCCAGCGCGAGCGGCCTTCTTCGGCCGTGTGTGGCGCACTACCGAGGTCTTCGGCTTCGAAGACCTCGAGCTCTTCTGCGTTCATGCTCATGCTACCAGTGGTACATGCTGCTTGTGCTTGTGCTTGTGCTGGCATTCGTCCCTGCTGACTTCTTGACCCGTAGAGTTGTGTGGTGTATGCATCTACCGATTCAGCAGCAGCTGAAGCCGGGCTAGACATTTCACCTGTGCCACTTCCATCACCATTCATCCCATCACCATCATCCCCATTCCGTGCTGCTTGATCAGCTAACCTAGAAATCCTCGCCTCGCCCCTGAGCAGATCGACCTCGAGCACGCGCCCGAAGCCCTTCTCGCGGCCCTCTCGCTCGCGCTGCTCGGGCGACTGGAAGCGTCTGATGAGCGCATCGTAGAGCAGCGGGTCCGCGAGCTCGTGCTCGAGCGACGAGTAGTAGGACGGGTTGCGGGCCAGCCACTCGCGCCTTCTGTTGCGCACGCGGGTCCTGGCTGCGCGGGCTGGCGATCTGGGGGGTCGTGGTTGAGGTCTCTCGTATGAGATGGATGGTAATGATGATGATGATGATGATGGGGGTTGTTGGGAAGTTGCAAGGGAATGTGGTGAGATGTTGGGAGGTTCGATGAGTGGTGACATGATGGTGGATGATGAAAATGTCTGTCTAGGATGAGTTGCTCTTTCACTGATCTTAATGATCTGGAACTAAAGCAGTCCACATGAACATGAAGGTGTGATGGTGATGACGCCTGTAAGTGTGATTTTGCATTAATTCCTTACGGTTTGTTGCATATGCTTGGGATATGCAGCAATCTCGACCGCTAGATGCATAGCATCATCAACACAAATTTGCTGGTCCTAGGGAGAAACAATACATTCCAATTTCCGACCCAAACAACACCAGATATCTTTCACTGGAAGCTACGATGTTCTCACAGTTATTTCAACTTTATCTCCCAAGGTAAGGAAAGTGATATCACCTATTCATCAGTGGGTTATAACTTCTGTTTTGGTTCATTTAAACATAAGGTTATTACAGCACTTGTTACTAAAATATGAAGTGGCAATGCTTCATCTTGTCCGCGACTTCCAAGTTGAAAAAGTCGTGTCTGTTAGAAGTAACGTGAAATGGCAGGAAGCAAGTCCTCAGCATGCGCCTTTTGCTATGCATCGAAAGCTTTGTATGGGCACATAAGAATATAAATACCAGGTCACTGATTGAAAAACAGCCAGAACCCTCTCTCTCTCTCTTCTTCATCCAAACCTTGATCATAGACTGCTTCAAACACCTCACCAGTTGAGGCCGCTTCTCTCTTCATGTATCGCTATTCCACTCCCTTGAACCCTTGGTGCTGTCAAATCGGCAAGAAATTCCGAATGGCGAAGAGATCATAAACAAACCCTGCTCAAGCTCAAGGTCATACGGCAGACTCACATAGAGGCAGGGGACCCGACTAACCGAGCCGCGTTACACGTTGTCAGTGTCTGTAAGTACTGTCTCCTTTTACAATCAACGTCCGGTGATGGTATTAATTGCTGCTCACAGAAAAAGCGGTACGGCCGGCCATGCCTCTCTCCTACCGCGCCCTATTACAAAGTCTTATCGTGTCGTATACGTCGGGCATAACGAATGCGACATCGTCACTGTTCCTCGAACCCCCTTGAATGCAGACATCGCAGACTCATGGACTGTACTACACACAAAGCAGTCATCACCTCCCCAGTTGCCTCCAATCGCTCGCGAGTCATCATCATCACGGGCCCAGAGTCATTTGTCAACTGGGAGAACCTCAACCGCTTCTTTAGCGAGTCCATCACCTTCCAGCTGGAGCACGTTGACTTGGAATCAACCACATTGCCGAGAGAAGACTTTCCTGGGCGAGGAACGAGAGCCCAGCTCACCCGCAAGAATAGCTGGGAAACAACTTTCCAGGGTTGTTCAGAACGCTTTCAAGAAACGATTCTACACACATACATGCTCACATAATGCGTGGTTGTTCCAGACTTGAACCAGAGACTACGGTTGCTCGACTCCATCCTTCTCGTCTTCGACTCTATCTGCAGAAGAAAGGTCACCCCATTCCCAGAATCTGCCCATCTGCCCATCTGCGTTCGAGCCAGCCCTGGCGGCCCAGTACGTATATATATTCTATTCCTGGGATACATCGCCAAGCTCGTGTTGAGACTGACATCCATCATCCCCTGGACGGAGCGGCGGCATATCACAAGGCCGGCAACACTTTGACATACAAGCGAGGCGGCAGCGCAGACCAGCTGTCTGGAATTCTATTTGCCATGCTTCCTTCAAGAGTGGCGACCGTTCATCGACAGACCTGAGAACCTTCCCTTTGCAAACCAAGGTGGCACGAGATTCATTAGCAGGACACCAAGCAAGGAGAATTTACTTTTCCATCACATTGGAGCTCCCCTCCTTCTTGGCATGGAGAAGCATCTATATTCCGTCAGTATTTATCAGTCATTCAATATGATAGGTCGAGGCACAGGTAGAGGCCGTGGTGGCCGCGGCCGAGGTGGTGGTGGCCCCGCCGGTGGTAGTGGAAATGGTGAAACGGGTAGTTCTGCCGTGCCTCCTCGGAGGAAACAACAACGTTCCTCTCAGGTCTTGAACCCCAACCGCTGAAAGAGGATCAAGAAATCCTCGACCAGCATCGATGTTTTTTGAGTTCAGTTTGTCTAGATCTGTTGATCGCAGACAGACCTTGCGCTCAAGCGTTTCAGCCAAGCTGTGTCCGGATATGCCCGTCAAGGAAAGAACAAGGACCAGGGGCGATGGGAAGAGAGGACAATTTCCCGTCCTCCATTGCCAAAAACTGGAACATGTTTGTCGGGGACGACTACAACGATAACTCCGGAAAAGAAATCCTGGTGGAAGGTTCTCCGACCGATCCAGGTCGAGTTGATGATAGCTGACTCGCCAGTCCCGCAGTTGTTCTGGAATAACACTTGCTACCAGCTTATACTTTGCTTGTCCTGGTTTGTCTTTTCTTTTCTCTGTCTTTTAAGTTTCCTTCTTCTTTATATCTCTCTTCTTGATTTCGTGACTCTTTGACATTGATTGTTCGTTGCACCAACCGACCTACCTTGTCGCTGTGCTGTTAATTTTGAATGAAGAGCGCAGTTGAAGTTGTCGAGTTGCTCACTGGAATATTTGTTGGTTTTGTATAGATCCGGGATGTGGACAAGGCGTTCATTGACATTTCAACCCCTTTGGTTTCATGGTTGAACTCAGATATCCTATCATTCAAACTGCTTGACGCCTTCAATATTATTCTAGACGCTTGTATATCCATAGCAGAAATCATTCAGATGTTTTTTCTGCCGACGTGGAAGTTGAATGCCATCCGTGCCGCAGCGACAAGGCACCCTAATATTTTCGCTCCAGACTAGTACTTGGTACCTTTACCACTGAGACCCACTGAGATACTCACTGTGCAACTTCTTGAGATTCCATTTCAAAAGACAACATTCTTGAACTCTCAACTTATTAATCGATGCCCTTCATTTCTTGACCTGTATCTTGCCCAGACCAAAGTCCATTCGTTTGTTTTTATTTAGTTATCAAACCTCACGCATATACGCGCGTAATTTTTCATGACCTTGCAGACAGGATATACATAATACGGCCTTGTTGAGACGTCCCTCGTTTGGAGCTACTCTAACCTCCTTCTTTGGATGGCATGGCGATGTTTATAGCCGTTTCCTTGTCATCGGTCCATGTCTTGTTATGACGGACGCATCCACCTCCGGTGTCGAAACAAAGAAAAGAGCGTTACTTGAGACAAAGCTACCCTCGCCCTGTTGAAATCGGAAATAGACGACAATGGAATAGACAGAGCATTAGTGGTGGCATATCATCTTCGGTTAATCGGGGAAAACACATCAATCTCCTCACTCATTCATACCCGTTGATAGCAAGATGGCGCCCCGGAGGAGGAGGCCAAGGACGAGAAGCCAGAAAAGTGGTGCAGCCCACGGCAGCGAGAAGAAAGTCCCGATCAAGGCGAACATCACTGTGCGACGCTCAGCAGCCGCTGAAACTGCTACTGCTAATGCTACTGCTAATGCTACTGTTAATGCTACTGCTACTGTAACTGCAACTGCATCGACTACCACCACCACTACCACTGAACCCGTTGTGCACGCTTCATCGCTCATGCCGGCGGGCTACGTGTTCGTGAAGAAGGGCAACCCGTACATGACACGCCACTGCCGCCAGGACACGCAGCGGGCCCGTAAGACGGTCTACACTGTCGTGGACGGCAAGAACAGGCCTGTCGGGATCCGTGTGCCCAAGACGATATACGAGGCGGTCGCGCGGTCCGAGAAGGAGACGCGGTCGCAGCGCCGGGAGGCGGTCGAGAAGCGCGATGATGCCTTGGAGAAGCAGTTTAGGAAAGAGAGTATGTTTTTTTTTCTTGTTTTTATCTGAGACTGGTCATTTTGTCACTCATCTATCTGTCATCCTTCGATATATGGATGTAAATTTACCATGCTTGCTAACTACGAATCGCAGTCCTCACCAAGTTCCCTCGCGTGCCTGTTGAAGACGTGCCCAAGATCGTCAAGACGGCCATGAAGAAACATTCTGGACGGGTAGGACGCACGGGGAAGTTGGAGCTGGCAGAAAAGGCATTCCTGGCGGTGCAAGCGCACGTCCGACACACCAAGACGACCTACGACACGCTTCTCAACCAGGGCGTCGCGTACCAGGACGCGAGAGATCAGACGTTCCCCATCGTGCGGGAGACGCTGCTCAAATGGGGCGCTAGAGATCTGAAGCCCGTCGTGCCGTTGAAAGGCAGGGGAGCTGTTAGAAAAGCTGTTTTGAAAGCGAAGAAGAAGAAGAATGTCGTTGACCCGAAGACCAATCCCGCCAAGATCAATGCTGAGACGACGAAAAAGCTTGGGGCCGGGACCAGGACCAGGACACCCGCCGGCGAGATGGGGAGCGAAAGCGAGGGCGAAGGCGAAGGCGAAATCGAAGGCGAAATCGAAGCTGACTCGCTTTTCGACAGCGGTAGCGAGTTCGAGTTCGAGTCGGAGGATTATGATTATGTTACGAAGAAACAGGAGCCCAACGCGAGTGGAAGTGTCGACAGACGGCGGAGTCTCAGGTCCGCTGGCAAGGTTGTGAGTACGACTATTGGAACAACCCCTGAAGATTGTATCGTTATCGACGACGACGATGATGATAATGATTTTGATGATGATTTTATAGTGGGGGAGAGGAAAGTGATACTGTGAGCATTTCTTCGGGTTCAGATTGTTAGTACTCAAGGTTGGTTGGTTAGGTGTTGGAGGCGAGGCGTTCTTGGAAGGGTTTGTGATAGGTTTGAACAAATGATTGCATTCGTCGAGAATAATTGGTCTGGGAGAATGAATGGTTTGGCCTAAAATAGAGTCTCATGCGGGATTAAGATGTTTGTTTCTTGTGATTTTGTTGGTGGAACGGAATACATACGACACCTGTCTGAACCAAAACCTCCTAGCTGTCTTCTGCTTTTCACTCATCCATACCTCTCTTCTGCATGCATATCCCCCGTCTTTATGGTGTGTAAGAAAGCACGCATAGATCAGCAGATCTAGGGGGAACTCGACTTTTGACCGATTATATCTCGCCGCTGCACGAAGAGAGTAATCAAGTAAGGTTTAGATAGTAAGGCATCGGATTAGATAGCAGTTATCCTGTTTGGTGAATGACTTGGGCTTTCTCGTTTTGGGCATGAGTGTATCAGGTGAACAATGCGCCGGAGACCGTCTGAGACATCATTGATGAAATGGTACAAAGTAATCTTTTGAGTTGGCCGGATCGAACATGGGATCCGAGATCCGGAGTGTTGTCGTGAGACTCCCAAGAGAGAGAGAGAGTGCGCGTGTGTGTGTGGCCTGGGCTGATGGATGAGAGAGAATGAGAAGGGATGACGAAGCATGGGAAAATATTAAACTCTCCGTCATGTATTCAGTCATCCGCATATACCTGCTTCAAGAAAAGATTTCTATAAAGGCTCAGGCTGTAAATGTTTTCCCTTGCCTTCTCCTTTTACAATGGAACTACAGCAGTTATCAACCAACTGATTCAAAAGAGCCAACCAAATCTCGCCACCCTTTAACCTAGCCTGAAACTTTCTCAAGGTGCCAACCTTCAAAATCGCCCTGCCCCAGCCTGAAGCCCCGATGCCGCGCTCCTGAAAGAGGAAGTGTGATCCCGAAGCTGCGCTCCCCCTGTTCCACGAAGCCGGGATAATGAACGAACGGGTTGCGCGGCCTTCTGACTGGTGACAATTGAAGGGAATGATGTTACGGGATGAGTTTAGAGAGGGTCCTTGTTTCGGGTATGTTTTATTCTCTTGAGTTTATTCAAACTGTCACTGCCGCTTTTCTTCTTTCTTCCGTAGCCTATGATTGATTATATCTTTAGCTGACGGCTCATGTACTATATATATATATATATATATATATATATATATATATATAACAGAAGGGCCGACAGCAGACCACCCACTTCCACTCCTTTCGTCTCGCCCGCCGAGTTCAGGGAGTTGGTTGGTATTAGGTACCTACCGGACCGTGATGAAGAAAATACGGCACTGGGATAGGACGCCGCCCGTGCTCAAAACTTGTTCCACTATGCTATCCCCATCCCCATCCCCATTCCCCAGCCCATGACAACAACAACAACGAAAGAAACACAAGAATCCTCAGCTCTGCTTAGCCCTCGAGCAAACATGAAAGACATCATCCTCGAATATGTACAGTCATCAAATCCAATGACACTTCCGAAGCAGGTGTCGAGGACATTGTTGAAGTATAATATCTGTCACTGCTGGAAACCTCGGCACGCACAGTAGGCAGGAGCTCCAACATGCATCCTCGCGGTCCTTGGTACGTGGGAGAGTGATGCTGTAAGCCTGCTCACCCCATTCCTCTTTGGACGCTCCAGACACTAGACAAGAAGCCCAGGCATTTCAAGAAGCAAATGCCCTCCTTCGCCAGCCCGGAAGGAGTTCATACATAGCTGAGATATGTCGATGCTGGCCGAGGTGACGAGTCTCGTTGCTAACGTCTGAAACAAGAGAGAATCTTTACTTCCCTTGGGTAACTATCTATCTAGTCGCGTGACTCGCGATTCCTTCGGTTCACTTTGCGGATACCGCGTATCTTGTCTTGGGAGTGCGGTATTCAGCTCCTTTCGAAATTCACTGCTTATTTTTTTTTCACTTAACTTGTAGGATATGAATAAATGAAAATGAAGAAATAGAGATAGATATATTAAAAGTCAAAAACAGTCGGCACTAGAATAATTGCACACTTCTCCTTGTCATGACTCTTGAATCTGAGTTTCAGAAGTATATATAATAATCACACACAGGAGGAGAACAAACAATCAATCAAAGCAGTGGAACGCATTCGACAGGCGCTGTCTAAAGATATAAAAAGATTGGCCGAAGAGCTGCAAGAATGAAAAAAGAATCGGAGTCAATGGCGTCATGCCATGTCTCTTCTCCGCACGGCACGCCGTTTGGGGTCGAGCACGCGACAAAACACCAAAACGGCTTAACCTATTAGGTTAGGGACGTTTCCGTAAGTACTCAGATATAACAGGACATGACCGACCGGCAACAACATCCCTCACCAGATCTCGGTTTACTTATTATTCACTGACCCCATCATTTACCCATCTCAAACACGGTTTCAAAATCACAATAGCGCAAATAAATCGATACATTCAAGTCCAACATCCATCCAGCCCCAACAGCCCCCTCCCATCTTCACAAATCAAAAATGTCACAACAACCAACCCAGCCCCCCGAAGCCCTCCTCAAAGGCTTCGAGAGCCTGCAACCGGGCACATACACACCACCCGACAGCGGCAGTAGCACCATCTCCTACTCTTGTACTCCGCCCTCTGACCACGTGCCCGGGTCGGCTATCCTGGTCCTTCTGCACGGATGGCCGCAGACACGGTACATGTGGCGGTACGCCATCCCTTTGCTCTCCGGCGAGAAGAGATACACAGTCTTCGTCCCCGACCTGCCCGGGTACGGATACAGCACGCTGCCACAGTCAACCTCCCCCGCTGCTGCCAGCAGGGAGCTAGGCGCGAGGTCCGCGCACGACAGGGTGAGCGTGGGCTACGCCGTCCTGTCGGCAGTGCGCGCTGCGTACAAGGAAGCCGAACCGTCAGAGATGCAGATCGTACTCATAACCCACGACAGAGGCGCGCGCGTAGCCCAACGCCTCATCACCTCTTCTTCCTCCTCCTCCTCCTCTTCCCCGTCCGTCGCGCAGAGCCTCAACATGCGCATCCTCGGCGCCATCATCATGGACATCGCCCCCTACGCCGCGCAGTGGGCCGCACACGGCGCCGACCCGCGCAACTCGGTCGGGTACTGGCACTGGTCGTTCCTGCCCTCGGGCCTGAGCGTGAACATGGTGCGCGCATACGGCGGCACGCGCTTCTGCCGCGAGATTCTGGCCGCCGCCGTGTCGGGCAGCAGCGACAAGGCAAGGGAGAGCTTCCTCGCCGACGGCGCGCTCGAGCACTACGCCGCGTGCTATGACCGGGAAGAAGTGATCCGGGGCGCTGCGGCCGATTACGCCGCCGGCGCCGCCGAGGACTGGGATGCGCAGCGGGAGGACCTGAGGGAGGGGCGCAGGGTGCAGGTCCCGGTCCGTGTGCTCCATTGTGAGAGGTTGCAGAAGATGCATGGGGGTGATATGGAGGCCGTTTGGAGGCCGTGGGTTGCGCCGGGTGTGAAACTCGATGTTCGTCTTGTACCGGATGTTGGACATTATCTGCCGGAGGAGGCGCCGGACGAGGTTAATCGGCACATATTAGAGTTTCTCGAGGAACTTGGGGTATAAAAGTCAGACAGTGTAGCATAGCTAAGTACAGAGCACTGCTCCTCTCACGACCTGTCTCATGACTGGAATGAATATGGTCAGTAAATCGAGGATGAAAGGAATAGACGGTGCCACTCACCTGAGTTCTTCATGATCAACCCATGAACAGGCGAGGTCGCTCAGCTCATACGAAGCCGCCTCGTCACCTCCTCGACTCGAACAGCACCACCTAGAAACTCCCTCACCGTCTCGCGATCGCGTCCATTCGCGCCCTGCACCACCATCTTGACCACCTCCCCATCGTCATCCATGACCAGGCGGCCGCTGCGCCCGTCGCGCCAGTCGATGCTGACTTGCTTGGCCTCGGCATCCGCTAATCCGATGTCGACAATCTGATTGTCCGACTCGGCGTCTCCGTCCCGATCCAGGTCCTGTTCCTTCTTCGAGCCCAGGCCAGCAGCCTTCTTCAGATGACCAACGACAGCAGCGCGATTGTGATAGCGCACGAGCTCCCTCCTCAGCGCGCGCGCAAACAGCGCCAGATCCTGGCCCTTGCTCTCGCCCTGGTCGTTCTTCGCCTTGGGCGGGGGCAGGTACCGGGCCGCGAGGCCGGATAGCGGGATGAAGGGGGGCACGGTATGGCGATGGACGCGCAGCGCTCTCTTGTCGCTGTCGCCGTCGTCGGTCGTGTAGGGCCGGTTCAGCATGACGTAGTACGGCCGGATGAACCTCGGCTTGTTGTCCTTGTTGTTGCTGCTCATGACCTCGAAGCGCAGGCCGAGCACGTTGCCGCCGTCGACGGCGTTGGGGTCCGGGTCCTGCACCCTGAAGGCGGTGATGGCGGCGCATGCGCGGTAAAGGCATTGCTGCTTGTGCGCGGTCTGCTCTTGTATGCGTTTGAGGAGGCGCTCGTCTGTGCCTCTGCTGGCTGTTTGCGATTGCAGCATCTGACGCGTGGATTCGGCCGTCAGGAGGGTTGTTGCTTGGAGCTTGACGTCGTTCTTTAGTGATTCGACTTGTGTTGGGAGTGTTTGGTTAGTAGGTGGTATTCATAATGAAGGGAACTTGGCTCTGTCCATACCTTTGGCTTTCAGATTCGCAATCTCTTCCTCTAGTTTATCTTCAGCCGACAACTCGGGGGTTGCGGATATTCTGCTCGACATCTTGTCTTTCTGGCACACTACCCTGTCTCTGGAGAGGGATGGCTTTGTAGTGGGTGTGTTATGGCCATGGAATAGAAGGTCTGTAAAGCTGGTGTTTGTTTGCGAATTCACAACAAATTAACTGCAAGTCTGTAACGTTACTAGGTTAACGTATTGGATTTGTGTTTACGCGACGGGTGTTGCACAGTTGCCCAGTACCAAGTACCCCTGTACTGATGTACCTACTGGCTGCTGGACAGAAAACGGTATGGCATATGCCGTAAAGTCAAACCCCACTTCGCTACCACCAGCCCAAGCTTCTGCCCACTCTCCACGCTGAACCGTTCATTTGGTTCACCTTCAAGCCGTTAGACTTGGGCATTTCCCCATCCGCTAATTATAGATTCCGTTCTCTACCAAAAGGCTCCGTCCCTGCTTGAGAGAGAACACTTCTCGGGTTTTTGTTGGTTTGGGGGTTCGAAAGGGATCGTCTGCTATGGCTTCAACTCCCTTTACACTCTTCTAACCGTCTTTCGTCTTTCGTTCTGGCATCTCTCTCTCTATCCTCTGGGATTCCCCTACTTATTTACCAAGCTTCGAGACCTCGACCTTAGCCAAGGCACCAGTGCAAGAGGCCACCTTACTTGTTATCCAGAACACTCATTTGCCATCCTACTTTAAACACCAGTGTTGAAGGCCGTGATCTAAGAACAGAGCTATACCATCGTTACAGCACGTATGCAGTTTCAACCTTCCATTTCTATATACAGCTAGAGAAGGGCGTCTCTTACACAGTCCATAGCTTCGGGACTCGGTACATTACATGAAGGACTTGAACAACATCTAGACAAAACACACGTCTTCGGTCTAGATCCACCACGGATATCCCTTTACCTCCTACAAAACCTTCCCCTCGTCATCATTCGAATGGCACGTTCTACGCGGTCCAAGACACCCAACAGAGACAAGCTCTCGGTCTCGACGAGCGGCTTCTCGTCGAATCACGCAGGAGACGTCAGCATGAGTACCGTAGAGCTGCGGCGTAAGAACGTCGCCCCTCAAGACTCGAGCCAGGTTGCTGCCAACATCATGTCCCGCGAATCCTTCTCCCTCGACGATAAAGTCCCACGGACTCCCGTCGCCAACAACCATGGATTCTTCGACCTTCCCCGCGTAGACCAGCGCAACTTCCTGCTGCTGGTCCTCTTATACTTCCTACAGGGTGTCCCCATGGGACTGGCGAGCGGCTCCGTGCCCTTCCTCCTCAAGGAGCACCTGTCCTTTGGCGAGATCGGCGTCTTCAGTCTGGCCGCCTACCCTTACTCCCTGAAGCTCTTCTGGAGTCCCATCGTCGATGCCATGTGGAGTCCGAGGCTTGGCAGGAGGAAGAGCTGGATTCTGCCGATTCAGTTGATATCCGGTCTGAGCATGTTATGGCTGGGTTCCAGAATCGACGGTCTCATGGCGACTACAGGGAAGCCCGGCGGTTCGACCATCTGGGCCTTTACGGGCTGGTGGTTCTTCCTCGTCTTCATGTGCGCCACACAGGACATCGCAGTCGACGGATGGGCCCTGACTCTGTTGACACCTGGCAACGTCTCGTATGCTTCCACTGCGCAGACGGTTGGTCTCACGGCTGGCCACTTCCTATCGTATACCGTGTTCCTGGCATTCAACTCGGAAGACTTTGCCAACAAGTACTTCCGTTCTATACCCGGCGAGGGCGGTTTAATGGAGCTGAGCGGATATCTGACCTTCTGGGGTTGGGCGTACATCGCCATCACGGTCGGTCTAGCGCTGCTCAAGAAGGAAGAGAAGACGAAGAACGAGGATGGCATCTGGGATGTCTATAAGATCATGTGGGACGTGCTCAAGCTGAAGAACATCCAGACCATCATCATCGTCCACCTGATCTCCAAGATCGGTTTCCAGGCTAATGACGCGGTCACCAACCTCAAGCTGCTGGAGAAGGGGTTCGGCAAGGAAAACATGGCCCTGACCGTCCTCATCGACTTCCCATTCGAGATTGCGCTTGGGTACTATGCCGGGAAGTGGTCACAGCAGTATCAGCCGATGCCGCTCTGGTGCTGGGGCTTCATCGGCCGGCTTGTCGCCGCGATTGTCGCCCAGGTCACGGTCAGCTTGTTTCCGGCCGGCGGTGTCAACGCGGGCTACCTACTCCTCGTCATTGCCGAACATGTATTCTCGACGTTTACACAGACCGTCATGTTTGTAGCCGTCTCTGCCTTCCACGCCAAAGTTGCGGATCCAGTCATCGGTGGTACTTATATGACGCTATTGGCAACGTGAGTTCCACGCCCTCCCTATTCGCTTTCTACGTGTTTCACTCATACTAACTCATCATACAGGGTATCCAACCTTGGCGGCACGTTCCCCAGATACTTTGTCCTCAAACTCGTCGACTATTTTACCGTGGCCAGCTGCCGGCCCCCTGTTTCAGAAAAGATAGACACCGCGCTGTTGAAGGGTCCCCTGGTCACGCAGGCCTTCTCCTGCGCCGTGCAGGCGGAGAAGGAGCGCTGCGTCGACGGCGGCGGCACTTGTGATATCCTGCATGATGGATATTATGTCGTGAATGTCCTCTGTGTCATCTTTGGCGCCGTGACTTTTGTCATGTATATTCGGAAGAAGGTCCTCGCGCTCCAGGCTCTGCCGTTGAGGGCATGGAGGTTGAATCCGAATAAAGCGTGAGAGTGAGCATGAGGATGGGTACCGATGTGGTTTGTGTGGAGATATGTATATATGTATACTATTGAAAAAAAGAGCTATAATTTACAGTTCTTAAATATGAGATGATGTGAGATGAGGTGCGATGTGCATGTTTACAGCTTTCACGAACGATTGTTGACGAATGGATTGAGATATATGTATAGGTTTCGCAGTACAAACACACTTGGCAGCGATAGTAAAGGAGAGATTTGAGAGAAATAATGAAATGGCCAAGTGCTCCTCATATTGCTCATTGGAGAATGGAAAATGCAAAGAAAGGGGGACTTGTAGACAACCATTTTCCAGCGGCTTGCTTGCTTTCTTGTATACAAGACATAAAAACTGCCACAGCATTCTCATCATCATCATTGTCATCCCCACCTCCAAGATTAAACTCACTCACTCATCAACTCCAAAAAAACTCGATCCTCCAAAAATCAACAAAAAAAAAAACCTACAAATCTCCACCCTCTTCCTCCCGCTCCAAAGAAGAAGGAAAACTCCACTCCTCCCACCCCTCCCTCTCGCCGGGCAACTCGACCGCTTGCCATTCTTCTCTGGTAACGTTGCGCCACTCGTGGACGGGGATCCAGCCGATGTAGGCGCGATCGCCGAAGCCGCCGATCCAGTACACCTTCTCGACGACGAGGCGGACGAACTCGGAGGCGTGGATCGGGTTCCCGGGAAGCCAGTGGCGGGCGTCGGGGTGTCTGGCCGTGAAGCATTGGGCGATCTTGGTGTGTGAGGAGGAAGAAGAAGGGGAGATCTTCTCGATATGGCCCAGGAGGCTGTAGCGAGGCAGGTTGGCTGCGCTGTAGGAGGTTTGGGGAGTTTCGTTTTCTTCTTCTTCTTGCCCATGTTTGGGATTGAGCCAGGATAAGAAACGGGTGAGGATGTTGGAGGAAGAGGAAGAAGAAGAGATTCGTTTAGAGGGCGGATACCGCGGCGTCCAGGCCTGCGCGAGGCTGATGTTGGACCCGGCGCGCACGTTCCTGAAGGTGGATGCGATGTTGATGGCCAGGAAGGTAGGGTTCCCGTCGTCTTCGCAGTCGGCGACGTATTCCATTAGGGCATGAGGCACTACGTAGAGAGTAAGTATTCGAGAGGTGTTATTGCCGGAAAGAGAGGTTGGTGTGAGTTGGTGGTAGTCAGATTATTCTAGGGGATGAGAGTAGTATGAGATGTTTGGCGGAGGCTCATGATATTGGGACACGAGCATGAAGGGGGGTTAAGCATGTATTTGGAAAAGGCCAAAAAAAAGTATAAATCACTTACTTCCCCCAATCCCCGAAGGCAGGCCTTCCACCTCATCCTCATCATCCCCCGAGGATGTCGACGGAGGGAAGACGGTAGCGACGGTCCCCAGCGGCGTCAGCGCCAAGATGCGGCGGCCCAGCACGGCTGATTCGTAAGACGTTGGGATTCTGTGGTCCAGTGATTTCTGCGCATCTGACCCCGGCGGCGGGTTGGCGAAGAGATGTTGTGGTGGTGTGGTGCTCGCCGTCACGGGGACGGTGGCTACTAGTGAGAGGAGCGGGACCAGTCTCATGTTGACGCTGGTGTGGTAATAAGTTGCGCGATACTGGAATCTATTCGTGTTGGAAATGTATAAAAAGCGATAGAGATGAAAGCTGAATAGTCTCAGGGCAGTGGTGGTATTATTTGCAGTCACGATGCCTCGCCCTTGTTACTCACGGAATGAATGCTGTATGAAAGGCAGGTGTGAGAGAGAATGTCAAGGGGAATCAGTCCCGCCTTGAACCAAAACAGCAAGCGGGCCTCGGCAAGACAGGGATAATGGATGGCAACTAACAAATCTTGTGTTGTCGATGGTTGAAGAATGGTGAACTGGGTGTTCTAGCCGTTTATGAACGACACCTGGATTATTTGTTTACTGTCAGAGATGCTCGGAATCTACGTATGATCATTCTGGCAGCCCTTAATGTTTTGTTGATATCCAGGGGACTACCTATCGTCGATGGCTAAAGTCCGAAGGAACAAACCCACAAGCCAGGCCCCGATGCGCCCCGCGATTTACACAGTGCCTCCGTTAGGTCGACGCTGTGTAAGTGGGGGGTGGCAACACTGAGCACTGATACAACAATAGCACCTCTCTAAAAGCATATCTGATTCATAGTGGATCTTCATTCTTGCCACTTCCCAACCAGTCATCCCTCACAAAAAGGCGAAGTCACATGACCCGAATGGGGCTCGCAACCCACGAAATCAAATCTGACCCTCTAAAGTTCCATCAGACCTACCGAAAAACAAGCCCGCCAACCTTCTCGTCCGCTCACGCGAATACTGACCCGACGACAACCAATTTTCCACAGTCCACCGCACATTTTTCATCATGGGTAAAGTTCACGGCTCCGTACGTATCAGACATGCCCTTCTCCCCCGAAATAGACAACATTTTCAATATTAACATGTTTATCTGTAGCTCGCCCGTGCCGGCAAGGTCAAGTCTCAGACCCCTAGTTAGTACTCCCGCCAAATCCGACCGAGAATATCGAGAGAAGGAACGGGGAGCATCAGACGAGCGAGTGCGACAAAGATGATTTACTACGACGGAAGCCCTCGATGACATGCGATTCGATACGAATATCTCCACAGAAAGAATTTCTGCGCACGACCTTTTGTCTGATGATCACGGAGTCGCTTCCTCGACGAGATGCTTCCCGCTCCTTCCGGATAATCCGCCAGCGACGACCCGTCATCAAATACTAACCAACCACTTTGCAGAGGTCGAGAAGCAGGAGAAGGCCAAGGTTCCCAAGGGCCGCGCCAAGAAGCGTCTTCAAGTACGATAAGCCCAACTTTCTTTGTTCTCTCCACCGCACGCACCACAGAGGCCGACCGAGAGGAATCGATACATTTTTCTGCCTGTTGCGCCTCGACAACGGTCGGGTATTCTTTCGATGATGCGAGTGTTGATGACCCTCCGATGGACTTTTCCTCTCCCGAAACGGATATGATGTTTGGAACCCATTCGTCTGGAGTAGTCGGGGCTCGCATCGTGGATCGGATTGCCCACCAGTCATACTAGACGAAAACACAGTTTTGCTGCAACTGCAACAGTACTAACAAAGAAACAGTACACCCGCCGCTTCGTCAACGTCACGTTGACCGGTGGCAAGAGAAAGGTAAGCAGCATCTGACACCTGCTTCATCACACCACAATCGCTGACAATGACCCAGATGAACCCCAACCCCGGCGCTTAAATTTGCCATACGATGATCGATCGCGCCTGAGCAGCCGACGCCATGGGCTAGGGACTATTGGAAGAACGGTGGACTGAGACGGTTTCCGAGCGGCGTTCTGGACCTGAGCGACAATACCCCTTCTCTCCCCCATTCAGGCAGACCATGGTCTATCCCTGCTCTCTATTGTCTATGGAAGGGATGATGCAGACACGGGGTTTATGGATTGCTAGACACGTTTGCGTAAACGTTGTTTTTTCGGAGTCAAAACGGTGGCATTTCTAAAGGCTTGATGACAAATTCATATTACTCGAGCCCCTTTTCGCCTGGTCTGTATCTACATGGATAATTTGCCTGGCAAGGCAAGCAAAGACGTCAGATAATCATCTTTCGTCTCTGCAACTTGACTGCTTTCTGTGATTTGGTTTTGGTGATGCAATTTTCTTGTTTCGGATTGTTCGAATCGGAATGTCTCGGGGGAAGATTGCGGTATTGATCATTTCTCCTCTGAAGACGTATGTTGATGCAAACCACGACGCGGTGTCGTGTAGATGTTTGCGTTAACGGTACTAGGCCTCACATCTCCTTGACCTTGTACCGCAGGTCTTCTCTCGTCGTCTTGCTCTGCCACAAGACAAATAATAAGCGGACGAAAAGGCACGGACGGCGTGTACCTTTTTTCCACGTAAGTAGGGTGCCTAATCGGAAACCTACAACTTTCCCTGCTACGGCCCAGGCAAATAGTCTGTATGTTATGGCTTTGTCCCTCCTGCGTCGTTTTTGCCGTTCCAAGAACATCGTGTGTTCGAGTTTTAGCACTTGAGTGGGGGTATGGGGGATGGGTGGCGAATCTCGGTGTGACTCATGCTATGCTGCTGTCTTTCTTAGAGCTTACTTTACTTACATCTTGGGCGGGGGAAGGATGAGTTTGGAAGTCAAGTTGAGTTTGACCTAGACAGACGGGCTGGGGATGGGCAGGTAAGGTTAGGTGATCTTTCTTGTAATATATTGGGAGGTTGGTTTATAGAAGAATTGTGACTAGATATATGCTGATGTGGGAGGATGATGGGAAAGGGGTAGGGTCCCGGCGAGATGCTAGATGCCAGATAATAAAGGATTTTAATTTGTGTGCCATCATGTGAGAATCACTTATTAAAGAATTGTACATGATGCTTCAAGAGTCCGAGGTGTTTGAAGCTCCATCAATGTCTAATCAAGGATTATGTAGTAGATTTCCGTCTTGTTGATCTGTCTAGTTGCCAGTCTTGCCCGTATGCCTACTTACTTACCTTTTCTAATCCGTCTCTTCTACTAGACTATTTTCTTTTCTATTTCTCTATCTCCTCTCTAGCACATAAAGCACAGCATGGTCATTAGGTCGCTGGTAAGTCATCTCTTGATCTTGAATATGAGTTCGGGTCCTTTTCGAACTTAGTACTATTTTCTGTCTCCTTTCTGCTATCTGTCCAGGACAACAGAGGTGCTTGATTTAAGTGAAAAGCTTGAACAAGCAAAGCTTGATCATGTGGTGTAAATTTCTAACTCGAAGAGAAGAAACAGTGGGAATAATAGCTTTACGTACACTGACCTTGGAACCATACCTCAATATCATGATTAAGTGCTTAGAGCAATTCTCAGTACCTTTGTAAACTAAACACTAATGACTTGGGATAAAACGATCAGTCTAGGAATGTAAAAGCCTATATTGTATATTGAGGGCGTAGTGAATATCTTTCTAACTTTACCAGCGTGCGATAGAGGAGAAGGACAGCTAGGTTAGGGCATGGAGGGAAGGCATTCTCGTACGGGGAAAAGGAAGCATAAACCATTTGAAGAGACAGCTATATGCTTCCTAGGATTGTGACAAGTAAGATAGATAATTTGGGGAATAGGACCCTGACACTCTCAATGCTTGCTGTGTTCTATTGTGTTATATCCTGCTTCTCGGGTTCGAGCCAGCGTGATTTGCACGAGCAGTGAAAGCTGCGGGACCATCCCGTATAAACACACAACTTATACAATAAACACATCTCACGCACCCCTTCTCCACTCACGTTTACTATATAATCTCCTCTCCTCTCCCATTCTTACTGACCTCGAGTCTTACACTCTCTCACTCACTGCCCAGTACGGAAACTGGTGTCAGGCCCCCTGTATGGATCTCCAGACAGACAACACCGTTTCTGCTGTGCTGCCATGCTGGGTGAAGGACGGACGAGGACGAGAGATCCTTAAAGGGTGAAGACGGTTAGGGACCACCACCACCACACACCACCGGCCGCTCAGTCGCAGTCGCGTTTTGAAGGACGTGCAATCATGGCAAAAAAGAAAAGAACTCACTTCCCAGGAAAGGTCAGCCCTATATATAATAAAAACTTCTGATTTTCAACCGTGATGAGGTCATGCTGGTTCAAGGCTTATACTATATGAAAAGAGCATCTTTATAGAGTTGTATAGAGCGTTCTTATTACCTCCTTTACTCCCTCGTTATCGATGTAGAGTATACAGCGCGATTTCCCTCTTATACCGACGTGATACAATGAATAAAGGAGAAGTCCAATTCGACTAAGTCACCAGACTGGCGCCGAGGAAAGTCTCAACGCGACCGAGCACCTGTTAGGTCGCCGCACGAGCGCCCAGGGCGGTCAAGTGGTCGAACTGCGATGGCTGGTTTATTGAGTGAAGTGTTGCGTCCTAGATTAGGGAATTGAGTCTCTAGTTATAATTTTTTCGGCAAGCGCCACTCCAGCCGATAGAGGTGTGCCGTGTGCCCTCGTTCTCTTATACGGTTATACCTCCGTTAACCCATACTAGGGAATGGTGGACGCACATGAGATTCGAGTGAATGATCCAACTCCATGATCCACGCATTCAATCTCCAAGTGTCGGCCCTGCCGCCACACTCACAAATATCTTTATAAGTAAGTACCACTACCAACCCAGACCTTCGTTAGCCGAAAAGCAAGATCACACACACAGGAAGAGATCATCACTCTTCACCTTAAGTGGCGCGGGACAGCCATTATTACCATTGCGTTTGCCTGCCTGCCTGCCTGCCTGCCTGCCTGCCTGCCTTCTCTTACCCGAGTTCTGTCCCGCGAGAAGTAGGTAATTCCGTTATCCATTTGATTATCCCCCATCTCTCTCTCTCTTTTTACTATTTAAAACCCACCACACTCCCCCTCTTCCTTCCTTCCTTCCTCCCCAGACCCCTGAGTCAGAACGACGAGAGGGATGAGGCGGACTGTTAAAAAGCTGCACACCCAAACAGGTGCCGGTTCGTCTGTTGGTGGTGGTCTTCCACTCTAGCTTCTTTTGCGGAGGGTGTATACGTTGTCTGAGGCCTTATCCTGTGTGCCCCTAGTAAGAGTTGAAGGTGAAAGAGATTATCAGGTAGGTGAGATTTATATAGTTAAAAAAAATAAGAATGGAATAGAGAATACAAGTATAGACGTTATGTACAAGTCTTTAAAAAGACTACATTTCTCTCTCTAATTCTCAGCACCTACCCCCTAGACCCCTTAGCTAGAGTACGCCTTTACTACACCTTTATCACTTTCCTTATCCCCTGTGTATATAAATCTTTACACACCTTCTTAAGTATACAAGTATGGTGTGTGTATACCTCTCAGTATAGGTAGGCACCGGTATATACCATCGTACCAACCAACCAATACACCCTCATCTTCAGCTCCGTAACGTGATATCCTAAGGTTAAAACCTAACCTACACAGTAATCCTAACCTTAGTAAAGTGATTGCCGGATGCTAGCTTGATATGATATTGATATGATAGGCTTTTGTCCACGCATGAGCATTTCGAGCAGGATTGATGTTTCTTCTCGTTGGGTCAAACGACACCCGGTTATCATTTCCTCGGAGGTCTCTCGCCACGCCATAAACATGGAAAAGGGCTTCGCCGCGCGATCAATCCCACCTCCCCCAATACTTGAAATATTTGATTAATCAACATCGCCAAGACACAACCGCAACGTTCCGCCACTGGTGCGGGTGTGTTGCAACAATGTGACCTCGATAGGCTATAGCGCAAAAACGGAGGCTGGCCAGAAAAGCAGCGTAGCAATTCATAAATCTACCCAGCTATTTGTTACTTCTGGCGTGAAGAGAGAAGTCAGGCCCGATTCTTAATAGCGCTCGTGGTCTTTCGCTCTTAGCTTAATTCTATTATCTCTGATATATGTTGTATCATCCCACACTGCTTCTCGCCCAGACTTTCATCAGGCCTTCCTAGTCCAATCCTATCCGATCCCATGGGAGACACCGGCTGATAGGAAGCTATTTGGAATGTACCACATGAATGCGTGCAGGGCGCAGCAGAGATCCGGTCAGGATACTGACCGAACTGCAACGGCTGTCCAGCCAAGAATGATTGGGCAGTAAATAGATGGTTCGGCTCGGCCCGTGTGTGATAAGACGAGTTATGAGTGGCCAAAAACATGTGCTCCAACTCTATTGGTGTATGTTGTAGCAGTTTCGCCGGTTCCAACTGGGAAGTGGGATGAGTGAAGACGTTGATGGTTGGGTGGGCGAAGAATTGTTGTTAGGTTCGAAGTCGAGGACGGAAAGCGGTCGGAACGGTAACAATTAAGCTTCATAACCTCGATCGTAGGTCCGACGAGCGAAGAGGGAGGACGTGGAACCAGAATAAAAAAAAAAGGCATGAATAAAAATGTGGTATCAACGAGAAAGAAAGAGAAAAGAGACAGGTCACTCTGGAGAAGGTCCAGAACAACAAACCCCTTAACGCCGTATCAATGTGTGTGTTGTCGTTGTTGATGTTGTTGTTGCAATGCCACCCATCCATCGTTAATCATCCCGAAGCACCAATAATAATGCGCACATGTCGAAAACAGAAAACCAAAAAATAGGAACCAAAGCCTCCGACCCAGATGGAAAGGTGGTCAGGGTATAACCAAGAAAGCCGAGAAAACCAGGAAATCATCTCCAGACATGTACGATTCAGGCGTAGTTGTACGAAGCGATGCATCCTAGAGACTCATCGTGAGCCACTCCCATTCCTGCGCTCCACCCCCGGCGCCAGAACCCATCATCCCATTGCCATGAGACCCGGGCATTCCCATCATACCCGACCCCATCGTAGGTCGCTGTGACATGCCGAAGCTACTGGTCATGCCAAGGCTACTCGGCGGCTGTATGGCAGTAAAGCCGCCCGAGGAGCCCACAGACCGAGCAGCTTCGTTCGAACCAGTCGAGTTCGTCGGGCTATCGACGTCCATACCCCCGGCCAATTCGTTGGACCCAACGCTCTTGCTGCTCCGACGCTGACGCTTGGACGACCCGGCCGTAGTGGCGCCACGGGACAGCGATGCCGCTCCTGGGCCTGGCGTGTTCTTCGGAGGGGCCGCCGCGATCGGAATCACGCCCTTGCCACCAACCGCGCCAGCCCCAGCCGATGAGCCTGCATGGCTGCCCGGAGTGCTACCGGCAGTGTTCCCACCAGAGCCGCCGCCACCGCTGGCAGGGCTCTCTCCCTCGTTCACGCTCCCGGACCTCGTCATCGAGGGCGGCGTGGTGACCTGCGCCGAGCTGTTCGTCGCTGACATGGTGAGCGTCGAGTTCTTGCGAGACGCCGGTCCTGACGTCGCACCGGGCGCACCGCCGGATCCCTTCTTCATCCGTGTGCCACCGCCGCCGCCCACCGGTAGGCTTGCGCCCGAGCCACGGTTGCGCTTCTTGATGACATCGGTCTTGAGACTCAGTGGCCTCACCACGCCGTGCAGCTTCAGGAACAGGCCGCAGGCATTGCACAACGGCTGCCCTTCCGGATTGCGTCGCCAGAGCGGGGTCGTCTGCGTGAAGCAGTTGGTGCACGTGGTCGGTGCGTTGCCGTCACCACCGGCCGACTGCAGATTAGTTGTCGATCCGTGCTTCGAAGCCCCTGGCGAGGCCGGCCGACTGGGCGCCACCGACGAGTACCCCGACATGGTCCCCCCTATCTCTTGCGGGGGCGAATTCGGGTTCGACTGTGCTAGACGGTCGAACGGATTTCCGTGACCTCCCATCGGAGTGGACACGTTACGTGGCATCTTCTGACGCTTGTCGCCCATGTGCCGGAACGATTGGGATCTCGGAAGACTTCGGCCACTCCAATCGCCCGAGTCCACATAGTCCGTGGTCGTGCCTCCTATTGTGACCTGTTTCCGCGGCGGTCCGCCCGGATACCGGGCAGCGTGTTTGCTAAAATTACCAGGCAAGGACGCGTCCCAGCCCAGCGAGTTAGACGTGCTCATATCCATGCCGGATTCTTCGCTGGGAGATATATCTTGATGCATGCTCATGTTGCGATCTGCAAATGCACCGCCGTCCTCGTCTTCATTGTCAGAGTCGCCGCCAAACGAGAACATGTTTTCTTGCAGCATGCCGACGCCCGGCGAGTGAGTTGCTTGGTCGGCTTGGAACACCTGGGTGGGATCCACATGTCCAAAGGTAGGCGCAGATGCGAAAGCGGAAGAATGATCCGGGCCGGTGGTTGTAGGAAACATCGAGTTGGGGTTGGAGAACATGAATTGCCCGCCCATCTGTCCACCAATGGAGCCGGGAATCTGGCGGAAGCTCTGAGCTCGCTGACGCATGTCCACAGACCCGAAGAACATGTTCTCGTTTTCAGCCATGGGATGTGGCGTCGACACGGCGGACGGGTAGGCAGATCCCGGAGGAGAGTAGTAGTCGCCGCCGTTGATGGAGCCGTTGTGTTGGCCATAGACGTTGGAAAAGGGGCCGTGTTGAATCATGGGCGAGGTCGAAGGCGAAAACATGAAGTTGTGCTGCAACGGCCCGGCGGATGAGAGAATAGGCTCGTGGTCCATGTTGAACGTGTCGATCGAGAAAGGTACGCTGGGGTGCTGAGGCATATGGGACGAGACTGCGTGGTTAGGTAGATCTAAGCTGTAATCGTGGAGGTCAGAGTCGGCATCCAGCTCGTTACCACCGGCGGTGCTGCCACCGAGGGCGGAGACGCGCGGGGAGAAGTTTGCCGGACGCTTGAGGTTTCGGTTCTACAAGAAGATCAAATCAGCTACCCAGGTATAGCAGTCGAGCATGGTTGGATAAAACGTTTTCCAGAGTAACGATTGTTTCGCTTTGTCGGACAAATCATGACTTACGCGGTCGTCTATGCTGGTCTTTCGGGTATGCCGAGTGACATAACCGAATTCATCTTGTGTTCTCTGTACGGCAGCTGGGACGGACTGAGGGACGAAGTGCTGCCCAGAAGACTTGCGGGTCTTGATGGGGATAGCGGCGGACGTGTTGCGGGCGGCCGACCTCCTCGCATTCTGTTGTTTGCGGTTCTCCAGCGACGACGCAGGAGCAGTGGGCATTGCCATGTTGTCGGGGAAAATGAAGTCATCGATGTTCATGGGGTCTGGCTGCGACGCATTCTGATCCGACGCTTTCCTCAGTTGTGCGATTCCACTGGGGGCGTTGGCGTTGGTATTGCTGTTGGTAGTGGCGGTGCCGGTGGTCGAGTTGGTCCTGGTACCGAGAAGGGAAGACGACGAGGAGCTACGCTTGATGGTGGTGGATGTCGAATTAGTAGACATGGGTGGTCTGTGGGATACGCCATTCAGAAGGTTGCGCTCGTCATGCTTAGCTCGGCCCTGCGCTTGCTGTTTTCGAAGATTTATATGCATCAGCCGCCACGACAGGTTCTCGACCCGGTCCTGCCTCGGCAGGTTCTGCTTCGCCTTCTTAAAGAAGCGCCATATTTGCACGCCCAAGGGATCTTTCGCCTGCAGCTCCTCTGATGTCTCGGTGAAATCATCGTTTCCCAGATGAGGGAATAAGGGGGATGTGAGAGCGTCATAGTGGGCGGCATTGCGTGGGGCGGCCGAGGACATGTCCAGGTTCAATTCTCGCATGCGCAGGTCTCCTGGGCTTGTCTCACACTCGGCCTGGCCGCCCCCGCCGTCGCCCGGGGTGAAGTGGTCGAAGGGCCGCCGAGGAAAGCGGAAGTCGTGCTCTGTCATTGTGGGCTTCGCGTCCATGTCAAAGTCTGGCATCAGTATCGGCGAGATCACGCTCGCAATCATGCCTATTGCAGTGGAGGAGGTTGGAAATGAAGAGAAGGCAGGAAGAGGGAGAATGCCCTCCCGCTATGTAGGGGGGGAAATGTTGCTGCTTCTGCGACTCTCTGGCGGTATTAGGTGTGTGTGTGTACTGCTGTACAAGTATGACAGGTTAACCAACTGGTGGTTCCGTTCCCCACGTCGACGTTTCCTGTCGTAGAGGGACAATAAGGTTCTGCTGGTGCCGTCCCTCGGCCGGTTGATTGAATCAGATCACTAACTAACTACTCTCTGCAGAGACAGACAAAGAAGATGGTACAACATGGAAAGCGCCTACAGCCGCCGTCCCGTCTCGGAATGTCTGTGTCTTGCCAATGAACCTGGGGTCTGTGTGGTCTGTGTGTCTGAACGTCTGCGTGCGTAGTATATGGTCGATGGGTAGGTAGCTAGGGATGTATGCGTAAGTATGTGTATGCAAAGGTAGGTATGCTGTGTGTGAATGTGGTGTGTGTGAGTGTGGTGAGTGTGAGTGTGGTGTGTGTGTTTGTGTGTGTGTGTGCATGAGGTGGTCGAAATCGGAAGCGGGCAATGTATAGTCGGTTGCCCAACGTCGTATTCTGCTCCGTCCAGTCCCCTCTTCGGTCGACTTTGAGGTGTGGCGGGTGGGCGAAGAACAAGCAACCTTGAACGCTCTTTGAAGCAATTGGAAGCCAGGCAGGTACAGCAGTACATGCACAGCAGTTTTAGTAGGGGAGAGAGACGACGACGTCGGTGGACATTGGGGCTTTTCTGGAGCCTGTGAGGGGACAGGGGGTGTTCTTGGCAGTGGACACCATAGTGGATTTCCACTAACCCTTCTAGGTAGAGCAGTACATTAGGGTGGGCGGTAGGCGACCTTCAGTGACGAGATGGAACCGGGTTGTTCTCCGCTTTTCTGTTACCACGAAGATGCCCACCCAGCGACGCCTCCAGAGTCCATACATGTACCTTTCTCACCCCATGCATCCAGCAGTACAACCTTCAAGAGTTCTGTAGTACATCAAGGGTTCGGCTGAATGGCAAGGGGTGTTTATGGGGTTTTCTATTCAAAGTGGATTCGATCCCACCGCTCTAGTCTAGAGTCTTGAGTTGCAGGGACATGGCCGTCCGCTGCGTCCTGACGAGGTTTATGAGCCAAGCTCAAGAAGGCAGCCTATTCTGTGTAGGCAGCTCGGAGCAACATACGATGTCAACAACCTACCTCAGTCACGAGCATTTATAACATGTGGACATTTGAAAGGTGAGACACTGGATGATGTGCAGCTGCCCATATCGTCATCGGCAGCAGGAAGTTTCAAACTTGCCGAAGGGCGGCAGATTTGGATTTCACAGGCCCAGATAGGCAACCCGTCAGGTCTATCCAGTAGTCTACATACATACAATAGCAGTTCCCAGTTAAAGAGAAGAGGGAGCAGAAGAGAGGCACACGGAGACGAAGAGAGCTTTCCCACCCCCCTTTGCTCCAACCAACTTCCTCCACAACTGTAGGTACTGCTGTAAGTTAAGGTATACTTGCATTCGCGAAACTCCAATGGCTTGCTTTTATGGCGAGCGATGGCTGAGGAAGATGACCTATCATCGCCGTCAACGGCAGGGAAGAGACACATCTGTATGTACAACCTACAATACAGCACTCTGCATGGGCACATGCTACTGCATACCTACCTCGCGACTATTCTGTAGTTTAAGGTGAGCTAGGTAATACTATATATGCCTGCATTGTCTACCTCCCGTGGTTTCATTGCAAGTGGTGTGCGGTGGATCTGCCAACCTCCTAACCGGGTTGATATGAGTGTTTTCTGTTCTATGCTGTCGAATGTTAACAGACAACACGAGCTTGAAGAGGATCGACCAACCGGCCGACAATGTCTCTGCAGATCCAAGCAGTGGTCAGTGGTCGGAGCAACATTACATACCTATTCTCTAGTAACGGGACTCAGGTATGTAAGTGGCTGGCATACTGCTGCTGTACGACGGGCGAGTTCGGCATGAATCCTTCTTCTCAGAGGCCTGCCTATGCTGCAAGTGGGTAAGGCTTATTCTCGTAGAGTGGGACTAAGCTTCCTCACCACGGGCGCACCAAGCTGCGAAAGCGGATGCATCTTGACTCTCGCTCGCTCTTTCTCTTCTCTCTCTTGCTCCGGTCTCAAATTCCAACTGTACAGTATGTGTCTCCCTCTCCCCCTTCTTGTCAAGTTTTGCTTCCAGTGACATCCATCAGTCCATTCTATTCTATTAGCAGGGGAAATGATGCCGGCTTACCATTCGGAGCATTCCTCGTCCACCAGAATCGTACAATGTCTTCACCTACTTTGTCCTGTTACAATGGGAACTGACAGGTCACAGCATCAAGGACCAGGGACCCCGAGAATTCAAATTGTCGGACTTGTCCATTGATCTAGTTTTCGCTAAACCCCTTTAGTTCTCGCTTAGTGCCCTCGTTTATTTCGGTGTGCATTTTGACCGCCCGCCAGCTAGGCTCCCTTGGCTTCATGTGAACTGTTTAGAAATCAGGGTTCTTTTAAAGCTTGTAAGTTGTAACTACTAACTAGCACTATCTTGAGTCTATTAATACTATTATTACATACAGCATTTATATTTCAGTGCCAACTGCAAGCATCGTTTCTCTTCAAATACATCGTTCCTCGACATTGTGGCAGGGGATGAGTCTAGCGTGGAATATTCCAATGTTACCTCCATATAGGCATAAATGACGTACTTCTGCTTTGCGTGCTGAAGTTATTTGTATTACACAGCAAATGACTTTAGAACGTTATGCGTTGAGCTCAGTCATGTCAAGAAGCAAAGATGTAAAGTAATGCTTTATGCATTCAGCTTTATGCAGCACTGTTATTAATTCTGTGTTATCTGACACATGTTTCACTTGCGCCACTTTCTGCACATGGCGGATTGAACTGCGACAGATTTGAAGCAGGTGTGGCTGTGGCTGTCGCGGTCGCGGCAATCGGGGGAGGACGTTCAGTATGAGGTTTTCTTTAGCTTCGGTTACGTAGAAGTTAGAACGTAGGATAATATATGTACTCCATGTAGGTACAAGCTAAATAGGAGTGGAGGTGAAGTCCCATATGCCGCGCGGCTCCTACGGTCGGACAAGGGGTGTAGGTAGGTAGCTACCTACTGGGATGAGGCCTGGGAAGGTACTCGACCCTTGATTGAGTTGGTGAAAAGTGTCCCAATCGTCTGGCGATCTTGATATTCTGTAAGCATTACAAAGGAGGTTATTCAAGTCCGGACAAGTGACGAAGAGAGTGCTAGAGCCGGACGGGGATGGATGGCCTCTCTAGTAAGGGGGACTAGGCAACTCCAACGCAAACGTCTCCCAACTAATAACTTCTCGGGCAATGCCATTGGTTTATGGCCCGGAATGTGCTTTTGACTCCAAAACATACTTACCTTTAAACTCGTCTTGATTGGACGTATCCTGCAATAATTCTAGAAGCTTTCCCGGATCGTCACTGGCCTCTATCGAATCTCTCCATGGTCTCATCGTCTTTCCCGTCTCAAGAGGATTGTGGCCCATTCAGCTGGAACGTGGAAGGAGACCACCATATTAACCGGGTCTCTCATCCCGCGCAGTGCCCGGTCTCGAAGTGTCTTGTGTCAGATGTAGGAAGGTACTTCTGTATATGCGGGACTCGTTATGTCTTGCATTAGAGATCAAAAGCAAAGCACTCGCTCCCGCTAATAGTCGCGTCCGGTTGACATGGCCAACTAGAGTGGTGTCTTTTTTCGGAATCTTTCCCGTTGGATGCGCATCTGTCTCATCTTAACATTCTATATAAGCTATGGGGAGGCTATTGAGACGCCGCCGACGACCAGGCCGTTCGAGATTGGACTCATTGGAGGGCTTCAATTATAAAAAATTAAAAATAGACATCATTCGACCGACGTCGCGAATGGCTCCCGAACTCGCTGCCAGCCTGCCACGGCCCACGGTGCCACCAACCTATCTAGCTTGGATGATGTTCGGAGTGGCTTGAGACTCGGCGTTTGGGCAGCATACTGAAACACCCAGCATGGCCGATCGGTATGATTCGGGACCCTCAGGGAAGTGCACGTCTCCGCACCTAAACCCGATGCGTCACCATTTGGAAGACAGTCTACAGAGACTCACCGAGAGGCTAGCAGTTAGGCTAGGTTAGGGAAATTGTTGCCCAGTGCCGGTCACGGACAGGTATGAAGCTAGGAAAAGGCGAAATGCAAGCGCCGCCAGTAGTCTAGTGAAAGTACTACGCATCTCGGGGCGTCCGTAGATGACCTCACCACGCAAACTGCTCTCGACTCTCGAGTGTTTCGATGGTGAGCTGGAATGACCTTCATCCTCGGGTTCCTCCTCGGGGTCAGCACAGGCAGGCTGGAAGGGGATCTGGGGTGTCTACCAGATTTATTAACCCGTGTATAAGCGATCTCGTACCAGCCTTAGGTACCGTGGTCTGGCCAGTCTGGGTCGTGAACGAAGGCCCGAGGCTTGTGGGCTCCCTTGAGAGCCCAGATCGCAGGGCTGTCTGCATACGCGGCTCTTGGCTCTGAAGCAACTCGCCGACTGGCACTCCACCATACACAAGCATGGACTTTGTAAAGAGATTTCATCTATTCCTTGTAGAGAGAACCTGCGTATGGAGTTGAAGTGGTGCCATTCTCTATTGTGTCGAGCAGTACAACCATATTATTGTCCCGCTATGCTGTTAACTTTGAGACTTGTTGGCGTTCTTTCACATGCCACGCTACTGTAGGCAGTTTAAGTTGTACCTATGTATCTACTTGTACAGCTCCCACCGGTTCCAGAGCAAAAGAACGTTCTGCGGACAATTTCCGTAAACCTTGCTCTTTCCACTACAGTCGCTCCATATGTGCTTATATGTTGTGGTACGCACCTACCTAAAATACTCAACACAATTCCTTGTTGTGTGCACCTTTGAGCTGGGAAAGTGCCATCCACTTACCAATAAGACTGCAGTCTTCTCCTCCCGGTCCAAACGAAGTCCCTGTGGATGCGAGTGCCATCCTTGACGCTGTGGCTGCATGTTAGTGCGACGGAGCTAGTCCAATAGTCGACGAGACATGCATACAGGCATGTACAAGTCTACAACAGAACAAACAACTTCCACTGTCTCTGTCCCTTGCTTCAAATAAGCGTTTGAGTGCCATGACGTGTGAAGGGGAAATGATTGGTCGCAATGAGACTTTTGGATTGGCGAACATGGCTTAAAAATGAAGGGAAGACAAACGGTTCTTGGCTTCTTGGGGGTTTCCCCCTCGGAAGTTCAAATGAGAGAAAATACAGAGCGGGTACAAGGTACGAACGTGCACCCCCACATCCAACCATGAGGAGATGGAGATGGCGCCTGCTAAAAGGGACCAAGCGCCCGCGCGCTGGACCCATCTTGGAAACCCCTGTCTCAACCTAACTGTCGTGAATACTACTACTACTGCTAAACTGCTGTACCACGACTGAACTAAAGACGCGTGCTTGCGGCAAATACAGTCCACTACGAACACACTACCGCATACGACACACATAAAAGCCCGAGTTAGTTGGTGCTAGAGACGACAAATTCCCGGAACGCAAGCCGACATAACATGAGCCAGACGAGGAGGTGCGCCGTGGTGAGAGGATGATGACGCTCGTCGCATGTACTGTTGTATCTGGTACAGGTTTGTAAGGTGGTCAAGCGACTCAAGCCACAAACAAGGCTCCGCTCCGGACACGCTCTACCAAACCTGCGTGTTACCTACTTTTGTACTTCTTAACCGTTAGAGAAAGTGAGAGGCGTCGTCTGCTACCTATTCCAATAACACTAATAACGTCTAGTCTACAGCTCTACCTACCCAGACCTGGGTAGGTTAGGGTGTTTGTTTATTTGGAAACTCTCATTAGTGAGCGTTTTGAGTAATACACCCGTTACCGTTGACCGCAATTGACCGGACCGGCAGAAACAGGCCATTGTATTGGGACCGTCTGATTATTTGCACAGCACGTCCACAGACGATCTACCTGTTAGATGTCTCGTTACTCGAATATAGGCTGAATGGCTTCTCTGTAAGTCTGTGACAAGCGCCTGCCTCCACCATGTCCTGCATCTGGACTCTGGAGACGGTGCCCAGTCAACAGCAGTGCAGCAGTCAGTACCTTTCGCTTCAAGCCGCCGCCAGGTATCCACACCAAGACGATCCAGCGAGTGGGATACTGCCCCTTGCTCGCCTACCGGCTATTGGAGGCTGGCTCTATGCTGCAGTTGGACAAGCTTTTTTTCTTCCTTTCATACTCTGCCTGCAAGTCTGGACCAAAGGGCAGTTCGTCTGAAAAAAAAAAAGGTCAGAAAGGGGCGAGGGCGTTCTGCTCGGTCACGATTTCCAGTTGTAGATGTGCTGCAGCTGAGGCGAATGCGCTCCAATAGACGAAATGAAATGGCGCGTGGGGGTACCTGCACACTTTTTCCACGCCTTTCCTCTCTCATCCCACTCTCCCAAGCCCATCCCCCATGTCCATCATGGTGTTCATGGGTCATTGGGGTGGTCTCATCCCTGTCGAATGTCTTATGTCTTGCTGCTTCGTCTCTTTCTTTAACCCTTAGCTCGTCGTTCTTGCGGGGCTTCCGCTCCATCCTGAGACGGCGCTTTCTTTTTCATCTCATTTCGTTTTTTTTTCCCCTCTCCAACATGCCTCTCTAGAGTGAGTCTAGAGTCTAGACTTGCAGCTAAATGAGTAGGTTGTCGGGCGGGTGTAGGTACGGCCGTCGGCGATGTCTCATCTTGCGTGATTGTGCTTTCTTTCTGAAGAGCCGAATGCCCGATTTTACGACAAATGCGAAATCCACGGTCCAAGCAAGCCTCTTGTATGTTGTATGTAGGATAAATCTTGGCATGTTGTCATGGGGTGCTTTGATCGGGTGCAAATCATTGCTTCTCTTCCTCCCCAAGGTCGACTCATCGGAGTGCTCCGACGGCAGCGCAAACACCCTCTTTCTTTGGCGTCATGGGACGGGTCAGCAGGGACCGGCATCAGCATCAAGAGATGGGTGGTGTCGTCTTCATATACAGCTTCCCCCAGTCACGTACGGGATAGCCAGCACCGGTCGACCGAGTGGTCGGGCCATGATCCCATATCATGGCATCCCTTCTTATCTTTCACGGGGACCCTTGCCCGACCCTTAAAGCGGCAGGTCCGACGTCAAGGAGTGCGAGATATCATCGAATAGAGTTTGTTTTTGGCGTATAGGTACATCAGATTGCGCCATCTTGCATAGGCCTATCCCGTGCACGCGATAACTAATCCTGCTCGCTCGAGGATTTTGATTAGAGCTGCACGAAGGGTCTTGATGGTGACATTTTTAGATGTATTAATCTGTCTAGCTGAGAGTCTGAGACAGCCTTAATTATCTGTCAAAAGTTTAAAATAGTACATAGAAGCTAAAAAAAAAAATGCCGGATTGTTTTTTTTTCTATCCTATCGCCTGCAAAGTATAGAGTAAAAGTTACATAAACGAAAGCTTGCCATGCGCCGACCCGGACAGGATTTTTGTTTGCTTTGACGTGGCTTGGCATGTGCTTTGACTCAAGCACAGATCTGATAATAGAAACCTTTTGGTTCCGATCTCTTACTATTAATTGTTGACTTTTTCTCTTGTGGTTTATACACTATCTGACAAAGGGACAGAAGGAGAGGAATAAAAGGGACAAACGAAAACGCATACCGAGAGCCACCTACGAGCCACATCACCAAACTACCAGTACACTTTTGGTCAATATTTGTTCTGAAACAAGAGTAGTACTTCGTGCAAGATGGCTCGCTTAATCGATCGAATTCGGCTTGAAAGCCGCCGTCTGGGAGGCATCGGTCTTTGTCAGGATGGCGAGGGGTGATGAATGAAGGATGAATGAATGGGCCGGTCTCTTTGTTATAGGCCAGTGTTGAACCTGACGAGGGGGGGACGATGGCTCTCCATGCTGGCTTTCCAGGCAGGACGAATCAAACAAAAACATGGTGGACATCGCTCTGGCATGGAAACTGTGTGGTGTTTGTCGCACAGGAACATGTATGAGGATTTTGAGTAATCATCCAATACGACAGACAGGACGGGCATAAGGCAATGTCAAGTTCAATATCAACATCAGAACAAGAGCCAGGTCCGAAGGCGGCATGGCGTGGCACTCTCTTACTCTGGACCGCACTTCTCTTCTTCTTCTTCATCTCAGGCTCGCTCTGCGATGACGCACCGTCACCACCGCCGCCGCCGCCAGTGGTCACGGCTGCGCTGAGCGAGACGCAGACCTCGGCGAGGACGTCGACGATCACGATAACTACCAAGATAGCGTATAAGCCGTCCATGATAGCCGGAACACCGGACTACACCCTCCTGGGATGTTACGCCTACAGCCATCCTACGGAGACGGGGCTGGGCGTCTTTGCTGCGACCGAGCACGATGTACCGGCGGAGAAACTCACCGTGACGGGGTGTTTGGAGGGCTGTGCCCCGGCGGCGCGAAAGGGAAAGAAGGGTTTTAGTTATGCCGGGGTGAGGAACGGGAGGTAAGATATTTTCTTTCTTTCTTATCTCCTTTCTCTGAGATATTGCAAATTACATTAAAAACTAACTGACCTTTTCCGAAAACCAAGCGAATGCATATGCGACCTGCGACTCTCACCAGACGCGCAGAAGCTATCCGGCGACCATTGCAAGATGCCGTGCTCGGGAGACGCGCGCCAGTCATGTGGCGGGAGGGAGAATGATATTGTGGTGTATCGCCTGATCGCCACTACTTCTTCTTCTTCTTCTTCAGCGACGAAACCACACAAGACCTCTTCTTCTTATTCTTCTCCAACAGCGACTAACACTGACACTAACACCAAGAACGCCTTGACATCCTCGATCGGGAACAGCTTCCAGACCGGCACACCGAACCCTTCGCCGTCTAACCATAAACCAGTCTCGACGGTCGCGGCCGTCGCTGGCAGCCTCTCGGCTGCGGTCGTGGTCGGCGCGGGCCTGTTCCTGTGCGCGAGGGCGCAGAGGCGGAAGAGGAGGTTGGAGCAGGAGTCGTATGTGAGAGCCGTTTTGGACAGGGACAAAGAGGATGATAAAGCCGGAGGAGGGAGAAGTATTCATCTTGTTCCGCCGTCGAAGGATATCCACGATCTGCAAAACACATCCTCGTCCATAGCAACTGTGCCGGCGGGCCCCTATCACAGGAGGAGCGTGAGCGGTCGAGGAGGCGTACATCATGTCGACGAAGACGGCGACGAGAGGAATAGTAGCAAGAGGATTAGTTCGGTGTACGGAGGGATAGGGAGGGTGTTGTTTGGCCGGTTCTCGAATACGACAAAGGAAAGGAATAGAGATTCGCAGGCGCAGGGCCATCATCATCTTCCTGTCGCGCCTGTATCATCGACGACACCAGGAGTGCAAGACGACCTCGTGCCCACGACGCCGGCTCTTGAGTCTGGGACTAGGCATTCTTTTTACCCTAGCGGGTTGTACGCGAGGAAAGTATCGATATCTGCTACTTCGACTTCTTCGTCTTCTCTGCATCCGCATATGGTATCGCATTTTTCGACGTCGACGGTTTATTCGACACCGAGGTCAACAATCCTTGCGGGGGAAGAAGCTCCGAGTGTTTTGTCGCGTAATTCAGCGAATACGTATGAGGACAGAGACGGAGAGATCGAGAGGGATACGGGCAAGGACAATGATAATAAAGATGGGCTTTACGACAGCTTGCTAGATGAAGTGCGATCCGGGCCGGCGAACACAACAAATGTGCATCCTATTTCTCACGTTCAGACACCTCATATTCCGCCCCGGCCACGAGGCGAGAGTTCGGCGGTCGAATGGCGTCCTTACAGTCGTACCCATCCCTATCTCGAACACGCTTCCCCATCCAATTGCAGTGGGCACACCAATCCTACCGGAGGCGTGGTAGCATCATGGACGGGATCAGGACCAGGGACGACACACAAAAGGCAACTCTCGAAAGACATGATGAGCATGAACGTGTTGGGAGTAACGCCGCCCCCGACATCGACGAAACCAGACAGCACGCTGGGCGACCGCGCCTGGCATCGCAGGAAGCTGTCTGCCAAGTTCCAGCCCCCGAGGGGCGGGCCGCCTAGCATGCCTCTTCCGCCTCCTCCTCCTGTGTCTATGCCGGTGCCCTCGAAACCCACATCAAGACTTGGACCCGGACTTGGAGATGGTAGGAGGAGTGATTTGGTGAATGGCGGGATGGGCAGAGATGTCGTCACGGCGGGAGGTATAGGTGGAAATGGAGGTGGAGGGGGAGGGGCAAGTATAGCTACCGGGATGAACCCGAACAACATCTCCGGAAGCAGAATCACGCAGGCAGAGAGGTATAGAGGCGTAGAATACACCACTACTTCTCCTACCATAACCACTGCTGCCGTCACGAGAAACAAGACAGCCTTTACTCCCACCAACAGCACAAATACTAATGCCCAGAACAATCATGTCAACACTCGCACCAATATCAGCAGCAGCAGCAAAAACGACAACAGCATAACCAACCGCCCCCTCCCACCCCCACCCCGTCCCAGGCGCTCCTTCGACACCCTGATCTTCGAGCCCGGCCTATACGACGACGACCACAACTACGACTTCGAGCCGGGGTACGATATCTACGGGCGCTCGACGGAGCCGTGGATACCCGATTTTCCGGACCCGTACGCGCGAACGCGGCCCCAAGAACAACAAGCAAAGACGCTGCCGCTGCCGCAACCGGAACTGCTGCAGGCGAAAGTATATACTGATACGGGCAGAAATACGCAAGGGCAAGGGCGAGGGCAGGGGCAAGGGAAGGGGCAGCAGCAACAAGAAACCCCTTTTCTCCTCCCTTCTTCGACCTACGTGCCTCCTGCCCCTGTTTCGCGGCCGCCACGACAACAGCAACAGCAACAGCAACAGCAACAGCAACAGCAACAGCAACAGCAACAGCAACAGCAACAGCAACAGCAACAGCAACAGCAACAGCAACA